>WBNO01004734.1:1468-12262 GCA_013400575.1 Peucedramus taeniatus | reverse complement strand
CGGCCCCCGGCGCACTGCGCCTGCGCGGGCCCCACCCAGCCCTGGCGGCGGCCGCTGGGAGGGCGGAGCGGGGCCGGGAACGGGAAGGGGTTTGGTGTGTGTTCGTCTCTAGGCGTCCTGTCGGGAATAAAACTCGCGGGATGTGTTCGCCTCCAAATCAGTCCGGAGTTTTGAGGTACAGAAATTTGCTCGTAATCAAGGTGGCTTGGTGTCTGAGGAGGTCACTGTGGTGTTTAGGAAAGATAACATTGCTGAAGCTAATTTGGGTCGGAAAGTGGGGTTTTGTTAAGTGAAATAACCTTCCAGAGCTGCGTACAGTGTGGTTTGCACAAAGGTGGGTACTGGCCGTCAATTTCCCCTCTGTTAACAAAATCGCAGCTGCTCAAGTTTCTCCAGGCATCAGCTCCAGTCATCCTGTTCTGACTTGAAGCTGTCAGGAAATGGAAGAGTCTGCTGCTTCTGTAGCTGCTGTGCTGTTACGGACTCTACCGGTGTTTCAACATCTGTGCCTGATTGCTTCGTTTTCTTTCCCTTAGGAACTAAATTTGAGGAAGAACTTCTTGACACGGAAGGTGGCAGAGCACTGGAGCACAGGCTGCCCAGGGAGGTCATGAAGTCTCCTTCTCTAGAAGAGACACCTGTTTCAAAACCTGCCTGGATGCATTCCTGTATCACCTGCTTTTGATAACCCTGCCTCGCCCAGGGGGCTGGACTAGATGATCTCCAGAGGTCCCTTCCAACCCTAATGATTCTGTGAATTCTTTGTCTGATAATGTGGTTTGTGCTAGAGAATTAAAATGCCTTAAGAATATTTTTGGGTTCAAACTGACAGAGTAGTTTCATTTCTGTAGGTTTGGGGTGTTTTGGTTTGATTGGGGGTTTTTTTGTTTTTTTAGGGTTTTTTTTAGAAAATAAACTTTGTTTTATTGTTTTACAAAAATAGGCGTACTTCTTTTTCTGTCTTTTTACTGCAGTGGTGACGATGCATATGAATGATCTAGTTGATGCTCCTAAAAGAATAGTGAAATGGAGAAATAACAGAAAATGCTATGTTTTCAATAGATTCTGCTCTGATGTAATCATCTAGTAGTAGTAATAATGAAGTGTGTGTATATAAATGAATTTGAAATAATATTTGCAGAAATGACAATGTTACCAGTGTGATAAGCAGGCTCAAAAACTAGTGTAGCCAGTCACAGATTGATACTCAACTGAAGAACTTGGAATCAGAGTAGAACTGTGTCCTGTCCTTGTGTCTGTTTTAGTACCTAGTGTTGGCAAACTTACCTGATGCCAAATAGGTGAGGTGAAAACACTGAAATTTCTTTACTAAAACTTAGAAAAGAAATACAAACAAATTCTTAATGTGCAGAGATAAAAGCTTTTCAGTCAGTTTTGAGCCTCTGTCTGAATTTTTCATGATGTTCTAGTAATAACATTTTAGAGAATTGCATTTAGAGGTCATGTTGGGGAATAAAAAAGGTTTTCCAACTTGCTTTTTTGTGCAATGGTAAATCATGGTGTCAGGGTAATTGCACCTTTCTAATTCCTGTGACTGTAATGCCAGTCTGCTCAGGTTACCAAATCTTTTGCTGAGATGCCAGATTGTATCTTCTGTATTTCACAAGTCCTCAATCTTCAGAGTAGAGTGAACAGTTGCCCAATCCAGAGGAGGAGGCTTCACTTCTTCCACCCCTTGCTGGTGTTCATCAGAACCCTTGCTGAGCCAGGATATCTCACTAACCAGCAGAAAGTCACCCACTGCTCTGATGTGGTTTAAGGGTTTGTGGGTTTTGGTGTTTTTTTCAAACTAGCATTAATCTTTACCAGATCATTCATTAGAATGGTTCACTGACAAGTCCAATGACTGCTAGGGCGATCTTAATACAGAAGGATAGGAAAACTCAATTTGCAGAGCACTAAAATGTTTAATAGCCACAATAGTGAACTGGTTCTGTAGGTTTTAACTAAAAGCGTTAAGACTTTCCCACAATTTTGCACTGATTTCTGCTTTTGAAGCTGTGTTTTGGCTTAACATGTTGTTATGCCCCTAAAAAGTGCATTCTTTTATTGTCATCATACAGTCACATGGTTCACAAAGGTGTCATTCTAAATTTTTTAAAAAGTAAAAATAACTGACTAGTCAGGATTGATTGAGATACATAGTCTTCTATTGTCATTCAATCTGTCCTTGTTAATAAACCTATTCCTTCTCTGGCTTTTCTATTTTGCTCAGAAATGGAATCATACTTTAGATAGTAGTGGAATAATAAAGACAATAGATCAATAATCTGTTGTTAGAGGCTTATTTCACATTTTTGGATGCTACTTAGTGTTAACACTGCTTGAAGCTTATGGAATTTCTTTGGTATTACAAAATCTGTTAAACCTTTGTATCAGTAAATAAGAGGTTTTTTTAAAGGACAGATACGTATACTAAAAATAAATTTCTCCGCTCATGAGTGGGCTGGAATGTACTTGATAATATTTTCATAATAGAAGTACATAATCCTTCTTACAGAACACAGAAGAAAAATACTTGCTGTACATCACTGCATTTTTTTCAGCACTGATAGGTTCACTGTCTGTCTAATAATGGTCTAGGTCATGAATTGTTGTTATATGTTTGTATGCTATTTTATATGTGATAAAATTCTGTATTTTATACAGTAAGGAAACTGTATACAGTTCTATATTAAAAGAAAATCACTCCATTCTGTCATTTAAGAAAATAAATACACATTACCAGGGGCAACTGGAAGTAACTTTATGAGGCATAAACAAACAAGGAAAAAAAACCCCAGTAGTTTTAGAGTAATTTTGGAAGAACGAATATAATATTGCAGACAGTAGTGAGTTTGTCATATCCTTTTAATTAACATGCCCCACCAACTGCCATTTCTTGCTATAAGCTGGGGGAAACTTGCTTGTGCACTGAATTATTTGTCTGCAGTTTTGGGACTGTCTCAGCTCCTGTGTGCAGTTCAGGGCTGCAGCAAAGAGATGATCCATCATAATCTAATTATCACTCAGTATTTCATTTGTAGAACAGAGAGTGTGTGACAAAGCACAACGGCAGAAAAGATCAGCCAACAGACAACGCCCCCACAGAGGTGGGAAGGTTGAAGCAGAGGGGGAGGTGTTCGCTAAAGTGGGGAATACAGCGGCAGGCACAGAAGTGCTGATGTATGGATGCCTCCTCTAGGTTGCTAGGCCAAAGGTACCAAAGCATTTTTAAGGTTAGAAATAACCAATGGAGTAGAGAGCTGGAGGATCTATCTCTTTGGTAGAGACTCAAATATATAAATATTATAGCTGGGCAAATAATTGACAAGGGCTTGCACAACTGCGTCTTCACTTTTGGTAAGAAGGGTGGTGTAAAGATTTTTTTTTTTTTTCTTTCAGAGCGATCTATCTATAATGTATGGTGGATTCCATTAGCTCCCTGCATATGAGCAGAGAGCCTGTCATTCCCATTACAGAGCTGCGGAGCAGACAAAGCACCGGAGGACATTCCCGGGGGCAGCTCCGCGGCGGCGGGAGCAGGCACACCGTCGTGGAGTGGCTGTTCCACTCCTCTCCGTGCGAGGGAATTCCCCGGGCTCTGTCTGTGTGCCACTAGCAGGGACTCCAGGCGGGAGGAGGAGGCGCCAGGAGGCTGCGCTGCATTGTGCCTGCGGGGCGGTCACAACCCTAGTCAGAATGGCTAACCCTATTAAATTATTCATCGCCCGTCCACTCGGTGCGTCTCACGGGCCGGCACTGAACGGGCAGGGCTGGAGCGGGCTGGTGCTTTCACGGCCGAGTCGCTCCCTGCAAAGGAGTGCCCGAAAGGAGGCTGCGGCCAGGAGGGAGGCGGCCTCTTCTCCCGGGCAACCAGCGAAAGGACAAGGGGACATTTCCTCAGGCTGTGCCAGCGGTGGTCCAGGTTGGACACTAGGAGGAATTTCTTCACAGAAAGGGTTGTTTAACATGGGAATGGACTGCCCGAGGAGGTGGTACAGTCACCGTCCCTGATCATGTTCAAGACCCGTCCGGACGCGGTACTTAGTGCTGTGGTCCACTTTTACATCGGTCAAAGGCCAGACTCGATGATCTCACAGGTCTTTTCCAACCACGTTGATTCCATGATTCTGTGCTTTCCAGGCCCAGTGCTGAGCGTCTGCGAGAGCCCGCCCTCGGGTCGTGGGAGAGGGGTAGCCCGGGCGCTGTAGTGGCTATGCCGTCGCCTTCCACGGTGGCAGGGGCGGTGCCGCCTCTCTCCGCCCCGGCCGGCACCGCCCGGAATCCCGCCCTCCGTCCCTCCCCCTGGGCCGGCCGAAAGGGGCGTCGCCGCCGCCGCCATCGCCATGGCCGGTTGTTGTCAGTCCCTGGCAGCGGGTTATGGCGACGGCGGTGAATGAATTCTCCGGGCGGCCGAGGGAAGAAGAAGGGCTCAGCCGGCTCCAGTTCCGCACCTCCGACCGCCGGCGCCTCTCCCTCCTCGCCTCCCGGGCCGGCNAGCAGGGCCGGGGCCGGCGACGCGCCCGAGCCCGGCGGGGCGCCTGAGACGGTGCGGGCGTGCCACAAGCGGGCCTTCGAGTGCATCTCCATGGCTCTGCGCATCGACGAGGACGAGACAGGTAGGGAGCGCGCGGCCGCCCCGGGGTGCGGGGGGGAGCGGGAAGGCCCTGTGCCGTGGAACCGCTTTCAGCTAAGAGCAAACAAAACCAGCTCATGTGAGAAATGCGGGGGGCTGCGGGCGGGTGAGTGTGGGGGTTGAGCCGTGCCCTGCCCGCATGCGGTGGCCGTGCTTTGGGCCCCGGCCCGGTCCGTCCCTGCCGCGGCCCGCAGGTGCGGGTCGGATCACAAAGGTGCGAGTCGGATCACAAAGCTGCGGCTCGGGCTCGTTCCCCCCATACAAGTGCTTGTATTTCTCCCCAAAAACCTAATTTTTGCCGCGGAAGTCTGGATGAGGCGATTAAAAATAGCGGGCGTATGTGTGACTATAACTAGCCTTCACCAAGCCATCCGGACAACAAAAGTGCCAAGGACAATAATAAGGATGCATCCTGTAATGCACTGCCTGACAGATGATGTGAGTGGTCAAGCGAGGCTGGAGGTTACTTGGCCCTCAGAATGCCCATTTGTGTGGTGTGACTTTTAAGGAAACAAAACTTTAAATATTTTGGCAGTTTCTTAAAAAATATTTTTCTTAAACTGTTTGACATGCATACTCTTAAAAGCCTAAAAACCTACCACTGTGTGATGAGAAGACCTTAAGGAGGACGTTTAGGGTTCAATGGAATAAAACAGAGGAGTGAGGATTTTTTTTTTTTTTTGTAGAGCTTTTAAAAAACACCAACCAAACAAAACACTTGATACTGAATTTAATTTAATAATTTATTCTAAATGCAGCAGCATGATTCTTTCAGCATACAAAGGTAGGCCTTGGGGGCATGCTGTGCTGGTGTTTAAAATTCCCTGGAAAAGTCAGAATGCTTTATTCTAAACTTTCACTTGAGCTTTAATGAGACTGCCATGGTAGAGGAGGAGATTAAAAATATAGGAGTAGGTCTTCAATGGAAGCTGCATGCTGAGAGCACCATAAAAGCATGGGATGTGCCCTCCTTTGCATTGACAGTTTGGGAGTGGCAGTGGTACACTCTGGGAGAGAAAAAAAAACTGCACCATGTGCAGCAGGCTTAGTTCAGCACAGATGTATAGTGAGAGAGCACTGAGGGTCATAGGATCAAAGCATGAAAGAAGGTGAGGTAGCTGAAAGCTTCGGTGTTGTTGATGGTTGCTCTGTGAGGAGTAGCAAAGTCTTACCTTATCAGGCACCTGTTCCACTGCTGTGACCTTTAACTGTTGGTGCTTTGGAGGATAAGCCTTTAAATACTAATTTTAATAATGCAAATATCTTTAGGGGGATCATACATGAATTAGCTCCACAGGCCATACATTAATCTTTGGTGCTAATATGAGCAGTTGCATGACTGTTACAGCCCTGCAACTGCAATATACGTTCCACTGAGAAAGAACTCCCTTTAATACATAGATTTGTTATTTGCTTATCTGATTTTACCAGAATACTTGTCTGTCCTTGAAAATTTTTTGTTCTGTACGCAAGCTTTTTATGTCTTCAAAGAGAAAAACATATGTTAGACATAGTGTGTGAAATGGTTGAACTTTCTGAATTGTCTAATAGCCTGTTAGTTATGTGGCATTTTTGCTCTTGTGGGAGCTATGCATACTTCAGTAAGTTTGATAGCACTTCTGGTAATTTTTTATGCTTCTGATTTAGTGGGGCAGTTAGTCTTGTTTTTGTATTTTCACAATTAAGCTTAATATCTTTTCCTAAGAAGGCACATGTAGTGTGTTGACCCCTGCAAACAGTTAAGCATCCACACAGCTGCTTGCTTACTCTTCTCAGTTGGACAGGGGAGAGCATAGGAGGAGCAAAAGTGAGGAAAAAAAAAGGTGAGAAGTCTTTCTAAGGAATGATTGCATTGGAAGACAGCCCCCATTCAGTTATTCATCTACCCTGGTTTTTATTGATGAGCATTATATTGTATGATGCAGAATATTCCATTGGCCAGTTTGGGTTAGTCATACTGCTAGTGTCCTCTTCACAACTTCTGTGCACCCTCAGCCTACTCATTGGGGATCTAGATGAGAAAAAGAAAACCTTGAGGTTGTGCTGTTCAGCAGTACCCAAAACATTTCTTTGTTATCAACTGTTTTAGTCACAAATCCAAAACACAGTGCCATTGGGACTGTTTGAGGAAAATGAGCTCCCTTCTGCCAGAGCCAATATAGCAAATCAGCAACTTCCAAGGAATGTGACGTTTATTTTATTTTTAATGTCATAATCATTGTGAACTAGTCAACCATTCTGTGTGGTGTTGGAGCATAGCCTTTGCAAACAGCTTGGTGTGGTACTGTGCTTTGCAAACTTTCTCTAGTTAAAAGCTGGAAATGAAATTTTAATGATGACCTTGGAATGTTTACAGCTGCCCCTAAGAAAAAGCTATTCTAGCTTTGTTAGCAGAGGTGGCTGGAATCATCTCAAATCAGATTTTTATTTAGCTATAATCAGTATTAGATTTACAATTTACTGCAACTGCAGTTGAAACTGTTTCTTTGGGTGGTGGGGAGAAGAAGCTTAAAGAAAAAGTCTAAAAAGAGGATTGAAGTCACTCACCTTGGATGATTTAATTTATCTAGCTTTGTCCTGTACAATCAGGATATAGGAGGCTGGTGAAGAAAGGGCAGTAATGAAATAACTCCCAAGGTGTGTGGTGTTCATGACTATAGGCAAGTGCTCTGTGGTTTGTGGTGGTAAGAAGAGCAAAGCATGAAATGACCTGCACAGGGAAACTTGCCAAATGTTATTTTTAAGAGTTTTTTTTTTAATCTGAACAGGAGTAAGAGAAAACCCTGAAGAGGATTCTAGAAATGTAATTAAATATTTTTACTAACACTGAAATTTGCTAGAAAATAGGTTTGGGACTGAAGTTATCAAAGATTTGAGTGTAGAAGCACACAACCACTGGTAACTGGCACTTAAGGATAGTTTTGTGAAACATTGCCATCTGAAACTAGGGTAATGATATCTGAAGTTTCATTATAGGCATTTTTCGTTTTTTCTACCACTTGCAGCTTGTTAATGCTGATCAAGTTTTAAGTTCTAATACCTAATCAGTTATATTCCTCTGTGGAGACGCATGCTTAATGTGATATAATTATGTTGCAGAAGTATTTTTCCATATGCAGGCATATAGATTTTTAATGCAGAGTATTTATAGAAACGGAGCAATATGAAGTAGATATTAATAGGTCTTCAGTGGTTTACTTGCAGCTGTGGTGTCACATAGCTTAGGTCAGGCACAGGCATGTTCATGGCTATATTTGCTGCAAGATCCATCCAGGACATGGTTGGTACAGAGGTGTGCTCTAACTCTGCTTGTGTTCTGCTTCACGTGAAAGTTGACACACACCTGTAATACAGCAGTTTCATAATAGTATAAACAAAGAAATGCCCTCAGACAAATGAGCTGCACTGTACAAAAGGTAACCAGAGAAGTGTCTCTCATCTCTCTTGTATAGTGTCTTAGACTTCTTGATTTTCTTCTTGAGTTTCTGTGCTTCTAGTGTTCTCTTGGCTATTATTAGTGTTATTATTGGCTGTCACTGGAAGATTAAGAGAAACATCTCTAGCTGATGTTCCAGAAGTAAAAACTGTTAATTCCACCATTTCTGTTGGGAGTGAATATGTGTAGGTGAGCTTTTGTATATTTTTTTTTCGGGGTGGGGAGAGGGGGGATTTATTTCATTAAGGCAGATGAAGAATTAATCTTAAAACAGGCAAAAGTGATTTGAGGCTGGTGTAGTACCTGTTTTTAATAGAAAACCTTTCTTGATATTTAAATATAAAGTTGACAGTGTCCCTTTAAGACTTCCTTTAAATCTCAGGATTTTGTTCAAATATCTCTTCCTCTCTCTTACGTGTTTATGCAGCATTATATAGAACCATTCCTAAGCTTTAATTAGTTCAAGAAAATAATGGGCTCACTTCCTTTTTAAGCAGGACAAAAGGAACAAGCTGTTGAATGGTATAAGAAAGGAATTGAAGAACTGGAAAAAGGAATAGCTGTCTTAGTAATTGGTCAAGGTAAGCCAGTTTTGAGTTTTGTGGAACTGATTTTGGTTTATGGCTTCTTTGAAGTGAGAAATCAATATTACTAAATATGTTAGGGGTTAGGAACAGTCTGATGTATGAATTATTTTGTAAGGATCTTTCTTATTCCCGTTTAAGCTGTAGGTGAACACTGGTCCTTTTCTCTGTTCCACCTTAATGTTCTGGTCTATATCACATGCAAATCTTGCTCCAAATATTTTCAGACTCTGCAAAATCATAAGGAGTTCATGAACACTGTTAAGTAAAACGTGTGTTTCCTTATATAATGGGAGTGCCAAAATACTGAGTTTTGATTTGATTTGCTGAAGTTGACAGTTCATGTTCTCACTTACGCAGAATTTTATATTCCCTTCAGTATAATCTAAAAAGAAACCCCAGAGTTTGGAATAGCCTGACATTGTGTTTCTGAATAACTTAGGCCAAAATAACTGAACATTTCCAACAAAGGAAGAAAGCCATCTCTCTATGTGGAAACATTTTAACCTTTAGTGTAGAAGCAGGTGGGTACCATAGAAATACAGGTGTAGTGAAGGACTTGCTGAAAATTTCTGTCCCCAAAATAATACTATAATAATAGCAACCTAAATCACCTGCCCCAAACCTAAACCTCTAAGTGTTTTTGCAGACTTGTATTTATACCCTCGCCTGTATTTAGAAGTATGTGGTGATCTTCCTTAGGGGGCAATACCAGTGGCATTTGATATAACCTGTATAAATTGCACAGTTTAAAAAAAAAAGCCTGACTTGAACAGACAAAGTTTCTTAGAAAGCGGTGTTAATATCTAATTATGTGTGTAAAGGGACACAGTCAACTTAATTTAAATCTGTTAATTTTGCCAAAATAAATTCTTTCAAATTGTACTTGCCTCTCAGTCACTTTTCAAGCTTTTTAAAAATCTTTTTTTTTTTCATTTGGTTGCTATTCAGAGAAATGCAGAGACAAGGGACATATTAGGTCATCGTGAAATGTTAGAAAATATGCAAAGCAGTGTGTGGGTTCCCATCACTCTATAAGCACTGTTGTAAAGCAGAGAGTGCCAACTAACTTTAAATTCTTGATTAAATAGGAAGTTTTAGAGGTTTTTTTATTAGTTTTGTAATGAAGTTCCATAGTGGAGGAGATAGATAAGGGGTGGGAGGAGGAGGAGGAGGGAGGGCTGGGTATCAGTATTTTAGCACTTTAAGTTAATTTACCAAATTGTGTTTTAACAATGGATTTTTCTTTGTAAGGTGATCAGTGTGAACGGGCTCGACGTCTCCAATCTAAAATGATGACAAATTTGGCAATGGCCAAGGATCGATTGCAGCTTTTAGGTACCAGTTACAATTCATGACTTTGGAAAGTTTGTAATTATTTGCACAACTTCATTTAATGTATTCTTCTAAAATACTACTTTGATTTTTAAAGTGAAGGAGTTGTTATCTTTGTAGGGTCTCTTTAGTTTAATTTTTAGTTGAGAGTAAGTGCTGCTGATGGATTTTGGAAATGGAATTTCATGACCCACTTTCAGGTATAAAAGTAACTGAGAAGTCTTTATATCATAGCACACTTGACTCATAAAATGAGGAAGTCTTGATTAACTCCTGATGGAGTTTGTTCAGGATTTCTCTGTTAGTACTGTAGTGAGATTTATGATATATTGCTGATCACGAGTGCCAGGTGTGCTTCCTGTAAGTGTAACTACTTCATATTCTGTTGATTTTTATATCAATGTTTATTATATTAACAATTCTCCCTATTATTGGTAAATAATAATAATAATGATGATGATAATAGTAATTCTTTAACATCATTTAGACCATAAGGTTTTGAAATTCTAATTTTCTTGATTCTTTTCTAGTAGTGTTCTATTTTAAAATTAGAAGGTCGCGTTTTTCAGAAGTATAGTGTTGTATAGCTTTAGCTTTATTAAAAATTAAGTATTGTATATAAGCTCTTAACAGAGTAAAGATCCTCCCATCAAACAGCAGACCCATGGCTCTGTGTAAAGTGCATCATCTAAATTTAAAACTTTAAAAATGCTTTCAGTTCAGTCAGTAAAATTAAAATAAGGATTATTTTTTTAAATTGCTCTCTAAGGGTACACTAACAAATGTATTTGATTTTAACT
>WBNO01004715.1:32202-48371 GCA_013400575.1 Peucedramus taeniatus | reverse complement strand
GAAAACATGATACTTCAGGCACTGTGAATCATCTGGAAATCTTGAAATAACTCTACCTTACTGAGACAACTCTGAAGAGATGTATACATTTGTTGTATTTGAGTCCATTTTCCTTTTTTTTTTTTTTTTAACTAAGGGGTCTCTATCAATGTCTCATCTGTCTGCACTGCCATACTGAATTGTAAACTATTTCCCATCTTTCACCTGCAGATTGAGAGAGCACTGAAAGGATCCAATCAAGCCAGATATTAGTTCAAATTCATAAATTTCAAGTCAATAGCTAGTCCCACAGTAATCTCATTTTGTTTTTTAGATGCAAGCTCTAATGATGGCTGCTTAAATTTCACATGGCTTTCTTCACTGTCAATTACTATATACCTCTTCTTTCTGACACGTCTTGGAACTGTTTCAATATGAAGTGTAGGCAGGGGTGTCATTAGCAGTTTGACATACACACATGCTCCTTCTACTGCATCCTGGTCTGTACTGCTCCAGCATAATTAATTAAACCTGGCATGTCTCTGCACTAAGGAATATACAGGGACTGCTAGCATCTGGAGTGCACTAGTCAACAGCAGCTTCTTTTCAGGACTATTCCCATCAAAGTTAATGGGAACAACTTCTTGTCAATCTGCTCACATCCTTCCTCCTTAACAGGAGGCCTTAGGAGCAGAAGCAGCCAGGAGACAGGAACCCAGGAAACCACTGCACACACATCTGCATCTAGATCCCCACTTAGCCCACACCTCTGGAGAAACAACCCTACCTCCAGTGCTGTGACATGTGGGGCAGTTCCATCTGTCCAAACAAAATCCATAAGAGATCCACCTCCAGGATTAGAGAAAGCAGTGGAATATCAAAGCTGTGCTACTCCTACACTACAGAGACCTGCTCAGTGATGGTGTTTATAAGCCCAGGTGCTGCACTGCACTGACATGACTCTATTATAAAGTTTTCAACAGGTGACCTGGATTTTCTGCACACTTCCACTGGAAAGCAGCTCTTCACAGACAGAACAGGTCCTTGCAGAGCAGGTGATGGTAGCTAAATTGGTAATGCTGCCAAGCTATTCATGAGTTAGAAAACAGGCTCCCAGTCATGGTCAAATGCTAGTGTTATTCAACCAGACAAGACTGCTGCTCAGAGCTGGAATGAATCGAGCAGAAATAAATAAATGTCGCTCACAATCATGAAATACTTGAAAAAGGAGACTTTGAAAAGCAATCTAAGTGCTGGTTTTGAGATGAGTTACTCAACCCAGGGCCTCCTAGAAAACTGAAGCAAGTGAACCATTTTTTCTGCATGTCAGCCCATTGTATTAGAGCAAACTTTCATTTCCCAAGCATTACACAAAATAATTCCAAATTCATTTAGGTAAAGGTCTGCCTCCTACAATGACAGACAGATGTTAAACACACTTGGTTCCCAAGGACTGAGACAGATTGAGGTGAATAAAAAAAACCTCAAGACTATTGTGCAAGAGAAAAAATTTAGAAAAAGCTCAGACTATTTCTAGAGAAATAACACAGTCATTAAAGGACCTCTTTTATATCCTTATATAGATATCCTTATGTAGATATAAACTTTCCAGAAGTGGAGTCAAAGCCCTTTGCTGTTTCTGTGAAAAAGCTGAATTCAGACAGCATCCAAGGATGCTGATTTTAGTTGTAAGGTTAAAGGCAAAAGACTTTATTTTACTGAATGCCACAGTGCCTACTTATTGCATTAAGGGTTGCTTCATTTTCAAGCTGCAGCAACTTCATAATGGCATCTTTAAACCATAATGTTCTTTTTTTTATACTGGAAATGTCACTCAGCAAGTAAAACTAGATCAACCATATCCAATTCTGTCCTTGTGATTAGTTTTCATAGCTGGTCTTTCATATTGTGCTTAATGCCCTGAACAAGAATAATCAAACCTGCCCAACTCATCCAATTTAGTGGTTACACCAAAAAGCCCACTAATGTAACACATGTAGAATTAATATGAGATCAGGGTTGAGAACCAAATATGCATTGATTTGATTCAGAATTCTATCCTTTATCAGTAGAACTCCCATGAGATTAACAACACAGTTCTGATGGAGAGCTAGGGCAACAGGGGCAATGCAGAGCAGAATGTGCACTGCTTGTTGCCCCTTGCTTATGCACTTTTTATAAGCTCAGTTCATCTGTTGTAGGGTGACAGTTACTGGAGATAATTCTCCTTTTCAAGATAATATATAGATTACTTTCCAGGAAAACCTCATTCAGTGCTGTTAAAGGACTGCAGATTTTTTTTCTGGGGAAAAATACTCTGGTTCATCTCATCTTGCAGAGACTATCAACAGACATGCACAAGATTCAGAAGCACTGTTTGAAAAGAAACAAAGCAAATTCCAACCTCATTATTGTTCAATGGTTTTGATGTGAAGGATCCTGACAATAGAATACTAGAGTTTCAAGTATCTTTTTACCTTTTCAGTAATAGTGAAGTACTAACTGAGGGCACAAAGCACCTGCCAGAGACCTCTGGAGAGTCACCTATGTAAAGATGATTTGAAACATGGTTTCTCTAGCAGTCTTTGTCAGTAGCAGCCTTCTCTTTATTTCCACTTTTTAATGCATCTTAGCTGCCTCTTAGTTTCCATTCCTTTCTTTCCCTCTGCCCTGTGCTGGCAGCTCTTTAAATAACCACATCTGTTATTTGGTGGCTTTTAGCAGAGAGCTGAGCATAATTGGCAATATATTTTCCAGTAAATTCATTAGGCAAGAAGAATACTTTTTTTTTCCTATTACATCAGCTCTGACACACAGGACCATCACTTCATTTTCCATTTTTCTTTTAAATCTGCTTCAAAACATTCCATATCATATTACATTAGACCCTGTTGTTCTGTCCTACTTAGAAGTGGCAGGAGGAAATTGGGAGTAGCAGGCTAATGGCCTAATTTATAGACATGGTAAGGCATCTGGAAATCAAGTTTCTACCATGGCCCTCACCAGGGATCTATTATTAGATCAAATCCTGAGAAAACTTTCTGGAACTTCAGAAGGACTCCTTCAGCAAACACTGCTGACTCATCCAAAACCAACTTCCTGGGCCAATGCATTTAACACTTGGTAAAGTTCTCTCCTAACTTGGAAATACTCTGAATCTTCTCAGTGTCCTCTCAGCAAAACCTCGAACCTCTTGCTCCTTCACTGGGGATGTTACAAGTAGGTAGTGAACACATCTGCCCCCACCTTCAAGACACTGGGGACAGAAAAACTGCAAAATGCAGATATGTGCCTGAGTAATGACCTCCTCTTAAAATGCCCCAACTTGCAAGAGTGAGAAATAATCTAATTCTCTTCACACTTTATCAGATGCTGAAGACATTAAGTCAGCAAAGAAGGCATCAGGGAAGGCAGAACTAAGCATTGCTGCCTGTCCTAGGAGGCTAAAACTGACTGCTCTGATTCATTCCAGCTGCCTGCTCTGCTTCTGCAGGGCAGTGTTACTTCCACTTTGACTCACATTAACAAGAGAAAAGTCTCCTGGCATTGCTCTGCACTGGCACACCACCTGCTAGAGCTGTGGGATGGATCCCTGGGATGTAGCGACACAACAGAGAGTCTTACATTGCCCAGAGAAAGGAGATAAAAGTGCTTTTTGCTGACCTGCCACATGCTGGGCAGCATTCCTAGTTACATATCCTCCCTGGATGACACTTCTCCCAGATCCAGCTATTCCAGTGTCAGCCCTTCAACAGGCTCACATGGTTCTGTGCCAACCTGCCCTAGTTGCTGGCAGGTACCTGACCCTGGAGTGATATATAAGGGAGCTGGGTGTTTCTTCAGGCATTTCAGGGCTTTGACTTAAAGACTAACCTCACTTGTGGATGAGAAATGCCTTGTGTAATCAGTTACCTTAAAATCTCCTTCAAAGCAGGGTAAAGTGAAATACATTTTATTTCCAAGGTGATTTATTTTCAGTCTACAAAATAAACAATCCCGTTTCAAAACTTTATAATAAATAAAAGTGAAGAAATAAAAGTCTGCCACTATTCTGATCACATCTGAAAGGTTGACTGTTTGTATTCCTGACTCATTTCAAATCATCTTCCTGTTGAAGCATGTTAACCTTAACAATTTTTTCAGCCAGCCTCTCTTTTGAGGTTCTCCAGCTCCATCAATATTCCACTCTGCTTCCAGATGCCTATCAAATTTATTTCATTCTGTCTTACCCAACAGATAACAAGAGGAGGATTAAAACTAAGGAAGGAAAAGGAGATGTTTCTTTAAGGGACCAATTACTATTTGTTGTACTTGACTGTCCTGTCAGCGATTTCTTGGCTGGATGAGAGGTAAAACTTCTCTCTGTCCAACAATCTCATACCCCTTTATGCATATATTTTAGTGTCACATATCTTCATTCACTGAACCCTGCCACAATTTGGACATTAGTAAACAAAGTTGCTACAGGTATTTGCACATATGTAGCTCATACTCTGGCCAGGTACTGAAGCAGTCAATACTGTTTTTGGCCAGTAGTACATGTGGGCTGACTGGGTCCCAAGCCTGGCTTTGAAGGGAACCATAAATTCCATTGACAGTGTAGGTCTTCCATGTTCTACACTTCCAAATTCACTGTTTCTTACCATGTGTATGGATATTTTGCATGCATAGCTCAAACTGCCAGTGTCACTTTCCTTCTGCCAAAAGACTTTCCAACTCTCACAGATTTCTGTGTCCTGACAATGGTCTCCTTTGCTCTGTTTTTGCCTGTTAAAGGCCAGGTCAACCTTCATCTGCAGCAGTATTGTTGGCTGAATACCCCTTCCCCCCAGGCCACCTGGTCACATCCCTGTGCTGCTGACACAACTGCTAACAAGGTTGTCAGAGACCTTTATACTTCTCTTTACAGATTTTAAGAAAAACTCATTTTAAATTTTGAGGGGCAAGGCTGTCCACTGCAGAAAGGAGGAGATTGTCTTCATGTGCATTTTCAGCGTTGTCTCTGGCTAATGGATATCCCCAGTCCTGCACAAACGCCCCATGGGAGCTGGCTGACACAGAGCAACAAAAAAAGCTGTCCCCTGGGGCTGATCATGGAGAAGAACTCAAGAAGTACAGCTTATTTAGAGCTGTTCCACAGTACAGCAAAGTTAGTGTGCATCCTCCTATTAAGTGTCTTTATTCCTTCCTAATCTACAGCCACTCTTTACCTTGGGAAATTAAACCTGGCAGCACAGGTGATTTTTCTTCCTACTTCCATCTGCTGCTGCAAACACATGCTGCAAGTTAAGGATCTATGAATGATGGAGTGTATGTAAATTTAACTTAATGACAGCTGCCTAAACAGTGATGGGCTGGAAAGGAGAGCACAAAGGCCTTTGGTGGAGTATGTAAATGAAGATAGAGTTTGTGTGTTAAGGAATATGTGTTGGGGAAAAAAAACAACTTGAGGAACAGTGGAGGTTTTAAAGGGTGGGAGTAGGATCAAAAAGGTTTTAGAGGTCTGTAGGGAGGCAATATCATTCTGATGAATCAAAGAAGATACAGGTTCTCAAGGCCATTGATCTACATAGCCTAAAGTTTAGGTGAGATCCCTGAGAGCAGAATAACCACGTGCAGGTTCACACTTCTTTAAATGGGACACTGTCTCAGAATATGGCTAAATCCTGCTCTGACATGATATGGTGCCTCAGAAAACACTGAAGTATGGTTTCCTGATGAGATATCCACCACTTACTTGAGTTCAGAATATTGTAAGTCAAGTAAGTTGTCTGTTCAAGTGGAAAAGATCACTAAGAATGCCATTACTAGTCATGACCATAAACACCTTTGTTCACAGAGTAGACAAATTACCTGTAGACAGATTAGCATCCCTCCAGTTATGATCTTTCTTCTTGATTTATTCTTGGCTCCAAACTTAGAAACATTAATCAGAATCCAATGAAACAGACTCTTTGAGAGGCAGGAAAAAAAAACAAAACAAACATTTCGACTTCCTGACTAATTATTTATACGAAATGAAGACTGGCATGTATCTAGGAGCTTTTTCACATTATTTGCTGTAATCAGTGGGTTTCAATGCCTAATCATACAATGACAGCATCACCAAAAGGAAAGATGTCAGACATTGTTCAAGACAAATAATGCTGCAGGCAAAAATTTAGAAAGCTTGCCTAATCATTCTTGTTATAATGAGGATTCCAAACTTTACCTCCACAGTTTCTTGCAACACTTCTATCAGTATTTGGCATGTGATACTAAATAATTGAGATGCTAGTAGTTAGGGACACAAGGAGTGACAGCAGGAAGAAGAGATGTCACATGTCACCATTGTCACAACCTGTTCCTGCTGCTGGAACCTTCTTTAGCTCCTGTGTCCTGGCAATGGATTTTACAACCTTAATACAATTCTACTTGCATTAGGAGGTTTTAAAATATGTTGTGCTGATCTGTGTTGAATTCAATGAAAATTGTGCTCCTAATGCCAAAATGCATAATTAAGAACAAGATTTAGGTATCTTCTGGGAAACACAGCTCATAAGAGAACTGGTTCTGAGGTCTGCTATACTGTCCTGCCTGAGGACAGAAGCACAGCCTAAAAAGGTCAAACCAAAGCACTGTCCATCATGGACATGTATTTAGTGCAGCTGATATGGTCATCTAGGGGCAATTTTTGTGTCGTTCTCTGTACTTCTTTTCATAAGAAACCAGCAACATGGAGTTGTGACTTTATGAAAACTGCCAAAAGCTGATAGCAAGATTCATTTCCAACAGAGCAATAGCCCATTTACAGCCCCATCTTGCATGGGTAAAGTGAAGGTTATTTTCTTCCTTAGGTACATTCACCAGGGTTTAAATATCCTAGAAGTTCAGGCATTTAGTGGATTTCCCAAGCAAAATGTTCTCATGTGTACAGACACTCCCAGAATCTAAGGAGTTTAAACAGCCAGCTAAACAGTTGGTAAGGTTCTATCTTTATTTATACTTGAAGAAAAGAAACCATTTCTAAGTTGCCAGGCTTCATCATCAAAGCACATCTATACTTAGTTTTTAGTGACAACCCCAAAGGTTAAAAAAATATGAGTTACCGTCACATGAAAAATATCACTGACATTGAAATAGCAAGAAGTTTTTGTAATGGATTTTCAGACTTTTCTTTGACAATTGGGACAGCTGACTCCACATTGATTGAAAAGATCACAGAAATGGTAGAGAGGTGGGAAGAAAACATCTACAGATGTCATCTAGGTCAATGCAGTCACCTAGAACAGGTTGCACAGGATGTTGTGCTGAGTTTTGAATATAACCAAAGATGGCCCCTCTGGCCAACCTGGCTCCTGTCTGCAGTTAACCATAAAAATTTTTTCCCCTTAGATTTGAGTGGAATTCCCTGCATTTTAATTTTTGCCCATTCTCTCTTTTGTCTTTTTCTTGTCATCACTGAGAAGAGTCTGACTCGACCTTTCTTACTCCCCAGTATGTCAATTTCTCTCTTGTATGGGGGAGCCCAGACCTGGACAAATCACTGAAGCTGTGTCTCACCAGTGCTGAGTAAAGGGGAAGAGCCACTTCCCTCGACCTGCTGCCAAAACTCCTCCTACAGCAGCTCAGGTTATTGTTGGTCTCCTTTGCTGCAGGGACACATTACTGGCCCATATTCAACTTTGCGTCCAACAGAACCCCAAGACCCTTTTCTGCAAAGTTGATTTTCAGCCAGTCAGCCCCCAACACAGCTGATGCATGGTATTACCCATCTCCAGATGCAGGACTTTGCTTTCACCTTTGTAGAACTTCATGAGATTCCCGTCTACTTCCCCAGCCTGTTGAAATTCTTCTGAGTAGGAACATATCCCTCTGGTCTACCATCAGCAAATTTGCTGAGGGTGTACTTTGTCACATCCCTCAGGTGATCAGTGAAGTTCTAAACAGTTCTGGATTTAGACCCTTAGAATACTCCACTAGTGACCAGCTTCCAGGTGGACTTTGTGCCACAGCTGCCCTCTGAGTCCATTGGTACAGTCAGTTTTCAATCTGCTGCAGTAATTACCTCAACCATCCATCATCATTTTGTCTTAAGAATGTTAGGGAAGAATGTCAAAAGCCTTGCTAAAGTCAAGATAAAAAACAGTGTTGCTTTCCCCTCATCCACCAAGCCAGTCAGCTCACCACGGAAGACTATCAGGTTGGGCCAGGTACAGTTTCTCCTTTATAAATCTGTGTTTACTTTCCTAATCACCTTCCTGTCTTTCAAGTGTCTGGAAACAGTTTCCACAATTATTCATGCCCTCATGCCCTCAGGGATCAGGGTGACACTGACCAGCCTGTAGTGCTCCAGATTTTTTTTTCCTTGAAGATAGGAGTGGCATTTGCTTACTTCCAGCCTTTTCTAGGGAGCCTTATTCTCATTCCAAGTAATTTCCAGGCAAAAAGAGCTTGACCACCAACTTTTTCCCAGGTTTCATACCTTCAGTTCCTGCTTTGTGATCTATACTCCTCCCTTTCAAGTCTTAGCATTGTAAAAATCGACCAAACATCCATGTTGTTGTGACACAAGGTGGGAGAGGCACAAGAGAGTAGAGTTATTGGGATTCTTCTGCACCTTCCTGCCCTTCCTTCTAAGGAAAGGAGTAAGGATTCTACTCGTTTTGCTTGTCTGCTCTCCTCCAGGAGCTGGACAATTGGAGGAGACATCTGAACAAAAACTGGGCTGATCATTCATTGGAGACTGAGGTTTTTCATCTCCCTAGAAACTGGCTCTTACCACAGCAGAATTATCATTACCTTTGGCCTCTTCCCAAATAAAGCACAAAGCTTGCAGACTATTATCAGAAGCAGCTTCCAGCTTTGCCTGAGAAGTAGTTCTATACAGGGACAGAAATATTACTGAAATGTAAATTGAAGCATTGAGAATATGCATTGCCAAAAGGGGAAGTTAGGCAACATGAGGAAAGCATATATTCTGATGAGAGATGACCAGTCTTGCTCCTCTTTCAATTACATGTCAAACCCTTCATATGTTTAAAAATCCCTACAGGACACATCCAAGTATCTCAGACCTAAAGGGTGACTTTCTTGGCCAGCTTGGGAATAATCTTTTCACAGCCTATGTTTCCTTCTCTGATTCCACATCCACAAACCCAACTTTATTCCAAGAACTCCATGTCATCCCAGTCTCCTTATGTTTGCATGATATAAACCTGCCACTGTAGGCCACATGCAGCTACAGAACCATTTTGGCCATCTCTCTATTACAATGCTTTTCACATAAAGTCTTCAAGTCATGCATCTGTAACTACATTCAGTGTGACACTCTTAAAGTATGCAAAGCCAACGGATCGGGCCCTTCAGCAATGTAAAATTTTTTTTGCTTGAAAGTATTTTGAATTAAAAATGAATACTAGATTTTCTAATTTATCTAGCTATTTGTTTCACATTTTCAGGCTTCCTTTGACAACAAGGTCTAGATGGACTATGTAAACAAGCAAAGTAAGAGCTTCAGTAAACTCTGAAATTGGGCAATTCTACACATTCTACCTAAATGGGTGACTTATTTGAGACAGTGACTAAACTCTGACTTTGGCAGCTGAGACTATCAGGCTCAGCTGGGGATCAGATTGTACAAAAATCTATCCTCTCATCTTTTCTAAAGAGCCCAAAAGAGAAGTGAGATAAATATCCGTATCTTACCTTTAAATTTTAAGTGTAGAAGAGAACAAGATGTTGGTGGGAAACCACCCAACATCTTTTCAAAAGTGTTAGCTGTGTAAATTCACCCACATGCTGGTACTTACACTATGGTTTTGCTGACAGAGGAGGGCGTTGGGAAAGAAGAGAAATGTTCCTTCGTGTGTCAAATACCATTCTGATTTCTTTGAAAGAATATTTTAAGAAAGAGGACATAAAAGCAGAGTTTGGTTTGTGCCCTTCAGATCCATGCCCAGCTCCAGTCTTCTACAACTGGAGTTTTTAACATAATTGGAGATAGCTGGGATTGGATTCCCGTTACACTGGGCATTTGTTGTATGAAATAGAGCACATAGAAAGCTACACACAGATACAGAAGACTAGTAGGTCTTCTAGGAAACGGCAGGATTTTAGAATCCCCCTCCTCAATACCACAAGCAGTTGACAAGTGTCCTCATCCTGCTTGGCCATTTTCCAACCCTTGCAGTTTTTTGGTTTCTTTCCTAGTGTTGCCTCTGGTAGGCACAGACACACAAAGCATACACATACTGAAACCCCACAAGATTAGTCATTCTTTGTTTTTCCATTCACATTCTGAACAAACATCCATGAAAGAAGTTAGGTATCCATGTACATAACAGAATCACAGAGTCAACATTTAGGCTGGATAAGTCCTTTAAGACTACTGAGTCCAACTATTATCCCAGCACTGCCAAGTCCACCACTAAACCATCTCCCTAAGTGTCACATCTACAAGTCTTTTAAATACCTCCAGGGATGGTGACTCAGCCATTTCCTGGGCATCCTGTTCCAGTGCTTGACAACCCTTTTGGTGAAAACATTTTCTTAATGTCCAATCTAAACCTCCCCTGGTGCAACTTGGACTCTTTCCTCTCATCCTGTTGCTTTTTACCAGGAGAAGAGGCTAACCCCCACCTGGCTACAACCAGGCAGCTGTAGAGAGTGATAAGAACCCCCCTGAGCCTCCTTTTCTCCAGGCTAAAGACCCCCAACTCCCTCAGATGTTCCTCACTGGACTTGTTCTCCAGACCCTTCATCAGCTCCCTTGCTCTTCTCTGGACATTCTCCAGCACCTCAATGTCCTTTTTGAAGTGAGTAACTCAGAACTGGACACAGCACTCAAGGTGTGGCCTCACCAGTGCTGAGTACAGGGGCACAATCACTGCCCTGGTCCTGCTGGCCACACTATTCCTGATACAGGCCAGGATGCCATTGGCCTTCTTGGCCACCTGGACACACAATGGCTCATGTTAAGCTGGATGTCAAGCAGCACCCCCAGGTCATTTTCCACCAGGCAGCTTTCCAGCTGCTCTTTCCCAAGCCTGCAGTGTTCAATGGGGTTGTTCTGACACAAGTGCAGAACCTAGCACCTCACCTTGTTGAACTTCACAAAATTTGCCTTCTTCCATCATTCCAGCCTGTCCAGATCCCTCTCTAGAGCCTCCTTACCCTCCAGCACATAACACTCCTGCCCACCTTAGTGTCATCTGCAAACTGACTGAGGGTGCACTCGATCCCCTCATCCAGATCATTGATAAGATACTAAACAGGACTGGCCCCAACAGTGATCCCTGGGGAACACCACTCGTGACCAGCTGCCAGCTGGATGTCTGTTCACCACCACTCTCTGGGCTCAACCAGCCAGATTTTATCCAGCAAAGAGTACATCCATCCAAGCCACAAGAAATCAGTTTCTCTAGGAAGATGCTATGGAAAATATACTTCATGCCTGAGCTACAATATTTAGAGAGCACCTCTCTTTCACTGGCTTCAGTACAACATTAATGTAAAGCTATAATCCTTTTGTACTCTTCAAAAGTCTCGAAGCATTCCTATCTCAGAAGCAAAGTGTAATTTTTCTTCTTTCTTTCAACATATATCCAGCCTGCAGTTTCAGCTGGCATACTGGTCATGAAGATAAGTAGCCATTTGCTTTGGTGCTGTCTTTGCTCCATATATTAAAATTTCCATTGCATTTGATCACTACCTTAAATGGAATCTCCTTCTCAAAACCAGCAGAATCTCCTCATTATTGGCTCCAAAAAGGCAATACATAAATATATATATAATAGAGTAACCTATAACATATTGTCTTTGTAATAGAGAGATGTAGAATTTTATATCATATATTTATGTATATATAAGGATATGAAAGAAAAAAATTACGTACACTTTTTAAACAAACCAAATACCATTTTTTTCCTTAAAGAAATATGTCCTGAGGTTTTGAGTTGAAGAGTGTGAAAGAAGGAAAAGCTACTCCTGACCAAGACTATTTGCACATGTTAAGATATTGCTGGAAGTTATTTAGGTACTGTAGTGATGGCTGAATAACTGTAGAAACCAAAATAGAAAAAATATATTCACTGACAAGAACCTTATTTTTCACTCCTTTGCTATCTTTCTACATACTATTCTTGGTTATTTCCAAAATCATTGGAACATCTACAGAAGTCATTAAGCTGATGCCCAAGGGAACCTCCTTTCATCCATGGAAGAACTGCAAAAATTTCTGCAAAGTTCCCATCTGCCCAGGGTTCTACAAACTCTGATCAGCAATGAAGATGACATGTCAGTGCAACCATTCTTGCAACCATCTCCTGAGCTAATTTGGAGATGTCTTATCTACAGTCACAGACTAACCCATGCCCCCTGCAAAGTGCTCTGAGGTTCAGTATGTCAGTTGTTCACTACATAGCTGGGTGCACCATCCCACCTTATGCCCTGATTTTCATGCAGGATTTTCATACCAGTTGCTGAATATGAATAATGAAGACTTAGTGGAGTGAACTGCAGAATGTATCCACTCCAGGTATTGCCAGAGACACTGCAAAAATATTGTCAGATTCAATTCTCAGAAACCACCTCACTAATCTGTAAGTAGCACTGATTTTCAGATTGTGGTCTAAAGATTCTGTATCCTATTAGCAATGCCTTGATTCATTCTCTTGCTTATTAAATCTAATTAATATTGAATTATATCAAATTTAGAAGGCTATGCTGTGATTAATTTCACCAGAAGTTCTTCAGATTTCAAAAATGAAATACTGAGCTGTTGCTATGAAACTTACTTGTGGGTCTTGGCAAGGTGTACACACATGAAATGTAAACCACATTAAAGATACTGCTTTATGTTACTACTGATAAAAGGACAGACAAAGAAGTGAAATTCAAATGGTTTAAGTCCCAAGGCAGTACAAAGATTGTGTCTCAGGGTTTTGCTTGTGCAGGCAGAAAAATCCCTTTACATACTGCAGAGCTCCTCATCCTGTCAGCCAGAGCACAAGGCCACAGCCATCACACTACAGCGCCGTCACAGCACATTTGAGCACTCTGATCCCTCATGCTCTGCTAGGCTCAATGCTTCCCCAGTGCACAGGTGACAGACATCCATCTGTGTCACCAGTTTCACGAGCACAGATCTCTTGGCAGTGGCAGGAGAAGTTCAATAACCAGTTCACAACAAAATGTTCAGAAACAAAGCACTAAGAAAGGTCAGGAAGGTCACATGTGCAAGTGAAGCTTTGTTGTGAACTACAGATGCCTCTTATGGTCAGGGGCTCTCAAAAGAAAAGCCAGGCAAATGAACCATTGACCTTACTTGTCCTGAAGAAACATAAATCTTTTTGGCTATTGCAAGGGTCAGTAGACATAAACTAGAGATAGGTTCAAGCTTCCAGACTGAGATGCAGCCTGGATTACAATTTAGAGTCATCCATTCTTTCTTGATGAAAAAATGTCTTTTCAGGCTTGTTCAGGAGTGTGAGGCTGGGCTTATCTCTATTGCACAGACCTCACAATGTAAAAGAATGCTTGCCTGAAGAACACTGGCCGAAACACCATGTGTCAGAGGGATTTAAACTGGCAAACTAGTTTGCCTCCTGGCAAACAAAATTTGCAGGTTCAGAGTTTATGGTCTCAGGAAAGCAATCCTAAACTTCTTACAAGTGTTTTTACCATACAGAAGCCTTTTGAGGCAGCACTGCAAGTGAAATTCAAGACAAACAACAAGGTTTATCAACATCCTGAATGCTTTTCCTGGATGTGCAAAAGGTGAGAGATTTTTCCCTTCTTTCTTGTATACACAAGTGAAAAACACGCTCTCCTTCCTCAGCACTGACTCAGTTGTTGCATAAGGATTATTTGTTTCAATTGCAGTTAAATCTCTTCAACACAGACTTACTTTGGGCTGTTGCCAAGGCTTTAACAGAAGCTTCAGTTAGGCAGCCATAAAAAGTCATTTGTGCTAAGATGCCCCCTGAACCTGAGCCTGTCTGCCTAGCTTGACTCTTGGTATTGCCAGCTGACTCCTGGGTCTCAGACCTCAGTTGTCACAATCTTCTAGAGCTTTCTCACACTCCCCCAAAGATTTTCTTGATCTTTCTATTTATCCACTTTCTATATGTTACCATCTTCCTGGTGAACTAAATTCATTTAGTTGGAAACTGACCTGGAAGGAAAAAAAACAATGTAATCAAGGAATTATTATGGCAGCAATAAATACAGCTAAGTCAAGGGATGGTATCTCCATTGTTGGCTCATATCCCAAGTTGAACAGCCAGCAAAATATAATTTTTACATAAAAATCAGATGGAAAACACCCTACCACAAGGCTTTTCTGCCCATGCATATTATGCTAAGTGTATACTGGAACAAGCTAAAAATAAGTAAACTAATGTGGCAAACTCAGATGCAACAGGAACTGCAGTCAGGGGAGAGGACAATAAAATTATAAGTCTTTGGGCTGTGGGAAGGGACTAGAGTGCAATGAGAAGGAAATGGATGCAAGAGAAAATATGAAATGGGTGCAAGAGTTGCTCCAGGCAAAAAGCACAACTACTACAAGGCAGTTCAAGCCTTAGATCTCTCTGAGAGCAATTTTCTGAAGGGCTTCTTGTGTCTTGACTAGGACAAGACAAAGAGGATAGGTCCCAGTGAGTTATTCAAGGCATAGTACAGAAAACAGTAATAGACAGAGTGGGTTTAATTTACTATGACTTGGGAAAGCTTGGGATAGATTAGCCTATAAAGAAAGAAATGTCTCACTGTACAACAAAAACAATTTGTTCTCAACTGAAATTAAAATCAATACAGAACAGCTTTTTAAGACTTTAAAAAAGCCAACAGGTGTGAAGAAGAACAATATATTATGTTAAAAGATATTTAAGGGATTAAGTAATTAAACTAAAGATAAATTTTTTCAATAAAGTTTAACATAAAAGTTGATAAACATCTAACAGGAAACAGTGAGTTACAGTGCCAACAAAAAAAAAAAAAAAAAAAAAAAAAAAAAAAAAAACCAACCAATTTGTTAAGCAGGTCTATAAAAAGAGATGATCAGTTCAAGCTCATCCTTTCAAATACTTTTCAAGAGCCTGAAAATAAGGTGGTAGTTTTGAATGCTTGGCTCTATGTGACAATAACATAGCTCAAAAAGTTGGTGAAAAGTCCAATATGCGATGCATGATAATAATGAAGGTGAACTAATTATCTAGGAATGATATAGTAGTAGGGACATCTGCAAAGAAGTATTTACATATTAGAGAAAGCCAATAGTCAAATAGGACACAAAAAATAACAGTGTCAATAAGGAATATTGAATTCATACAGGCTGAATTTTTAATTGAAATTGAAAAGGATTATTATTTTTGTTGCTATTGTTATTTTTATTATTACTTTCCTAACTATCCAGAGGAGCTGCTGGGAAAAGGGTGTGAATGTAGAGGACTAACACTGGAAGAGGAATTTTACCCTTCTACATATGGAGTAAATGTCACAAATGACATGTAAGAAACAATTCTACACCACCTAAACTACATTTTCTTGGAACAACTAAGATCCAGAAGAGAAGAAGCAATGTTTGACTGTTTCCTGAGTACACTATTGGACCTGGATCGAAATGATACTGACATAGTGACCATGATTATTAAAAACAAGACAATCTCCAAGAGAGCAAATCACATCCATGCCAAAACACAGCATTTAGTACTGGCACATTAGAAGTACAGAATGTGATAGAACAGCTGCAACCTGCTACTGGCTAGCAGCATCTTTCTCAAGAGCATGAGAAACAGGAGAATTTTGGGTCATAGGGGTGCAACAAAGCACACTTGGAAGGGTACAGAAGAATGAACACTTTGTACTGATGTTTGCTATGGAGGAGCTTGCTTGTACCTAGGGGGACGTTCTGATGCTTGTATGCCCAATTGTCTGTTCTGTTATGCTGGATATTATGCTCTGTACCTGCAAGACCGGCTCTGAAAAACAAAGTTTGTTTTGTTATCAGCCTGCTCACTCCCACACAGATGGTGAGACACAGACTGTACATAGGGCTGCTTTTGGGGTTTTTTTTCTCTCTTTCACTTCTTGCCCTTGTTTTGCTCTGGCTTCTGCTTTTTTCTCTTGCTTTTGTTTGTTAGCTAGTTTAGTTAGGCAGTCCGAATTTTTTCCTGGACTGTTTTTTGTGGTTTTTTTTTTTTTTTTTT
>WBNO01004715.1:0-31870 GCA_013400575.1 Peucedramus taeniatus | reverse complement strand
GCTGCCAACACCCTGACCAACAGGGTGTCAGGTTATATTCTTTGTCAGTAGTTCTCTTATTGCATGTATTTTGTTTCCTTTTTGTTTTCCCGTTTTCTAATAAATTGTATTTCTGACTTAGAGTGTCCCGCTAGTCTTACTTCTCAAACCAGAACACCTGCTCTGGACTGGGACCTGGGAAACATCAAGAGTCTGCACTTTGTGGCCTGCAGCAGCCATTCCTAGCACCAGAGAGGCCAATAACAGAGCAACCACTCCCAGGAGAGTTTCTGAATTTGAGATCTCTTCAGAACCTCTTTCACCTTTTCTTTCCCAGGTGAAAGAGTTTTGTCATCCAGTATTGTTCATTTTGTGTGTTGGGGGGTGCGTTGCCTGTTAATTAAACAGGTTCTTTCCACTTCTCTCTGAGGAATCCTTCCCGAACCTGGTTGTGGGGAGGGGCCGTGTGGGTTGGCTTTTCTGAAGGGGCCCCTCTGGGAATTTTCTCCCAAATTTGCCTCAACTAGGATGTCTTCAACCACATAGTGGTTTGCAAGGGCAATTAAGAGAGCTGGGTCAAACTGAAGAGACAGTAGAAAGGTCCTAGAACAAATCAGCAGAAGTAGCATAAAAAAACCACACCAAAACCAGGTAACTCTGAAGAGTCCTAAAGGAATTGAGCTATTAATTGGGAAATGTAAACTCACACTGAAATCAGACATATTGTCTGAAGAATGGAGGAAAGGAAATCTGATGAAAATTTATTGAAACATTTCCATGGGTAAGACCAAGAAATCTAACTTCTTTCCAGGAAATCAGAAAAAAAAAATAGAAACAGAAGTGCCTTCAAACCAGGTGTAATCTAGTCCTTTTCGGTTTGGGTTCTGACACCTCTGAGGACCTACAAGGACAGGACTCACACTACTTCATATTTTAGAGTACACATAGCATTTTCTAACATAAGTGAACAATCTTCTGATTCACAGTAGAAGCTTAAAAACTCAGTTGCTTAGTGGGTGTGATCTAGATCACCAAAACAAATGAAAAAAAACCCATCAAGCTACTGAAAACCAATCTTAGACTTGATTGATAAATGAGAGTAAATAGTAAAAACAACTGATAATCTGTGTACTTAAATTGATAATGTGGTGCCAAGGAATGTACATTGATTATAGACAATCAACTTTCACAGTTCATAATCCTATGCCAAGTTTCATGCCGTTGCTTTTTGCAATATTCACATTTACTCTGCTTTACCTTGCTCTTACTCCTCTGATTTAATTTTCCATTTCTCACTTACCTTTTATCTCAAGGTCCTGTGCTAACAACCTGTGCTGGCCTATGCCATTCCCTGTAATATCTAATAATTTTCCCATTCTTGATGCTTAGCTGGTTTTCAATATGCTTTCCCATATTTATAAATTTTTTGTATACCTTTGATCATCCTCATTTCATCAGTGCTTAAACCTGTAGCCCACTCCCCATACTAACCATAGCTCTAGTTTCACCTTGTGATAGTAAGATACTTTCCCATGACTACTTAAAACAGATTTTGTGTGATGAATTCTGGCTCTGATCTTATTATTTCATCAATAATCATTTGACAAAAGAGTTTTCAAATATTTAACATGGAACATTGCATTTCATCTTGCTTTTCATAGGCTTTTAGTTTCCTGAGCTTTGATCTTCATTTAGATTGCTGGGTTGTAGAAAGCACTGATCATATGGTAATGCTCTTTTTTACTGTAATGACCATGACCTAATCAATTTAAAGATGATTTGTACCAAACAGTCAATCAGTTAAACAGGTTCTGCAGCTGCATAAGCTGCCTCAGAACTGTGTACCAGTTTACTACAAAACAGAAGCAGTGAGCATATATTTTGATGTTAAACATCACCCTGTGTTAGAATTCACATACAAAACAGTTTTACAATTTTTAACCTTAAAAGATTGTTCACCTTGTTTAAAAGTTTTTAGAATCACTCCTACAGTTTGTGAGCAATCCAACCATGCCAGAACACAAAGTGCAAGGCCAACTAACACATTGTTGTACCTACTATAATTAGAGGACATTCGCAGCACTATCTAAAGTCATGAAGCCATAATTATCTGCAACCGTGTTGAAATGATGCTTGTGAAACTAAACAATAACTCTGTGTCAGACTATCTAGAAACAATCTGCTAATGAAAAGAGACAAGTGCACCAGCTAGGTACAACAGAGTGTGTGCAGCTGACACATCATGTCACTACAGCAGATCACAACTCTGAAAGCAAGATATAGCCTGTAAGCAAAGTGAAACAGACAGGCTAAGATTACTTCAGAAACTAAAGATTATGACCACTAACTTCCTCCTCTTTTTTTAATTACATATCAGAAACTTAGGTCTTTACCTCTTACATGACAATCTCTACATGGATGTGTAAGGAGGTTTTTTTTTAAAAAACTATTTAATGTTAAAAATCAATTTCAAGGCCTAATCAATATCCAAAATATAACAATTTGGTAGTATTCTGTATTTCTTTTTTTCCAGAGAAACCAATGGCAAAACTCATAAGGAAAGGAAGACTTTAAATACATTCTTATTCTCAGACAGTGAGTTCTAATAAAAAATTAAATCAAACTTCTCAGCCTAAAGATGACCCAGAAGAACACAGAAAGAGAATATAAAAGGTTTTTCAAAGAGAAAACAGTATTCATTAAAAAAAAGGATAACAAATAAGGAATCTGAACTGGACTTTAAAATGAAAAAGCTCAACTTAGACCACAAAAAAAATTCTTAATGCTAACAATTTTGAAAGAGTGGGCTGGGGCACCTGGACAGATTTAAAATTTTGTGAGATTTTCTTACAATGTGACTTTCTTGGTCACATAACCACCTCATGGATTTTGAAAAAATCCAGTGTAATTGCAAATATTAAACAGCAACAGTCAGCAACAACTCAATAACCCCCAATGCAGCAGCCTGAGTCTTCCTGAGATTAGAACAAAACTGGCTGTCAAGTGAATTACCAACACCAGTTCAACTACAGCTAGACAACAAATATAAATTATAAAGGTAGCAGGTCTATCTGGTTATTTCTCTGTCTCAGAACTACTGAGGTTTTGCTCATTTAGAGACTGGTAAATGGCTGACCTTTGAAACTTGCAAAAAGAAGTAAAAATAATAATTAGTTACACACAATCATCTGTGAGAAGTTTAACAAGTCTAACTGATCCTACCCTGGGGCAAGAGAACCAATCCCAAAATCCTTTCCAGCCTAATTTTCTGTTATTCTAATGATCCTATTAGCTAAGAGGGAGAAAGAGAGGAAAATGTGTCTTGCACCAATTGCGCTAGTAAAGGAGCTGCAGGATATAATTATATATTTCATTGCTTTTATAAAAATGGATAATGTTAAAACTATTATTTTCCAGATACTTTGATCTACAAGAGATCAGGGACTCCTATTCTGCATTAATGAGAGTCAACACATGCAAGTAATCCAGAGTTTTCTTCCAACGTAACTATATGCAGATAAAAAGCCTTCTTTAAAATGAGCAGTATGAATATTTGAAACACTGATTAAAAAATTTGTGAAATGGCTTAAGAAATGGTCTTGTGAGTTAAAGATTAGAAAACAATCTACAGATGCTTCTATTTTACCATTCCTGTTGAAACTTTTCACTTCTTTCCATCTTACTCTGCCTTTTTAAGTGACAAGCATTCACTAATCAAATGTGAAGACAAGCTACAATTCAGACAGCTAATAGATAAATATTTCAGGGGAATGTTAGAAAGAGAGCACCATCTCAATCCAACACTTCTGTTACAAACACAATATCTAACACTTCCTATAAGAATAAATGGGAAGGAAATGAGAAGGATCCAGAGCAGATTTGCACTAACAGACATGAAAAATTCCTCTGGAATCTGGAATCTCTGTTAGATGGCAGCGAGAACAAAAAGTTGGCATATTCCTTCTGTTCTTTGTCCATACAAACAAGATTACCAAAACTAGGATAGTTTTGTACCATTTTATCATTTCATATTAATCAAGAACATCACTTTTCTAAAATTTTGGGAGAACACTAACTGCTAAGATCAGGAATGGATCCATCAGTATTTTATGTTTAAACTGCTTGATTTTGTTCCAAGTCTTCAAGAGTTTGCTTTTTTCCCACCACAGTCAAAAACTTACCTGAAAAGTAGTAGAAGTCAATTTCCACCACAGTTCTCAGAAAATTCACTTTATTTTAGGCAGCATTTTATGGGACATCAACACACTCAGTCTGATTGCTTCAAGAATACACATTTCTCCTGCATTACCTGACATGGTGCCTTCTTAGTGTGAGACAAATATTACCAACATCTCATTCTGCACTATATGACCGTGCTTAGATAAAGATTAGCATGCAATTTTGCCATTAGGAATTCCTTTTGAGTTTGTTGTATCCCTACAAACCCCACCCCTCATCACATTTTTGCAATGTATATAGAGTTTTAAAGCATGTCATGCAGATGCCTGCATTGAAGTAATTTCCAACCAGCCTTAAGGTTGGATTGAATTCTATTCATAAAGCAAGGTTAAGTCCCTTAAATCATTAATGTTGGAGCACAACTGCCAAATCTGTGTCATTTCTGAGAACAGAAACAAATGAAACTCCAAATTTATTTTCCAGCTATGCTCCACAGCAATTTGAAGATTTTGAGCCATTAAAAACACTTCCTTTAAGAATTTTTCCTTAGCTTCTATTTTTTATTTTTCTCTCAGGTCACTCTAATTTAATCAACAGTTGCCTAATTTACTGCATGAGTTAGCTTCACACACAAATATTAACACAGGGGAACCTGAAAGGGCTTCAAAGCCTTAAAGTGATTCAAGGCATACTTTTTCTGTAGGGATATTGGTCCTTCCAGCATACAGGAAAATGTATGGGTGATAACTAAAGTCTAGGAATGGAACCTGACAACCTGGAGGCTCCAGGCATCAGAAGAAGACCTTATTCAGGTCTGCAGTTCTGGCCTCTGAGTCTCCTGGGTACGTCCTGCTGAGGTAGGGTAAAAGCAAATATGATGCTCTTTGTCCAGCACCCTCGAGGATACAAAATCTTCCCTTTTTTTTGTGGTGCCTGAACAACAGAGAACCCTTCTTTTGTCACTTCCACACCAAACATTCAGCTTCACTGCACCACTAGCATTTATGCTTTGGTCACGGTGTGTGTACAGCATAATGAAGAGCTGTCTCTATAAATCAGGCAGAGCCAGAGCATAGATGGAGTGACAGCTTCACACACTGGTAACTTGCCATGATCTCTATATAAGCTTTAAAAATTGGGTTCATGAATAGGTTGAATAGCATGAAACCAGAGTGGGAGCCTGAAACAAAGCCCAAAGGCAAAATACAGCATAATAGCTACAGAAAACACCCTGACACTGAAATAACACTATGGTACTTCCTCTCCTGTCCCCTCCTATTTGCGATCAAGACTATTGTCAGGCAAGAATATTTGGCAACTGGTTATTTAAATGCTTTCATATTGTCAGTTAAGTAAAATGTGTAGTTATGAAGACTTTGGGCCAAAAGGTCCTGGATGGCTCTTTAGTGCAATGTAAATTTGTAAAACTAGTTTTAAAAGGGTCATTGCCAAAAAAGGGGAAAGTTCTTTGGAAATGCATAAGTCCATCAATATCACACAACTTGAAAATGGTCTTGCCCTTTACTCCTCAAGGTGGGGAAGACCTGGTTTGTGAGAAGCATGTGGAAACCTTGTAAGAGAGCTGAGCAGCCAGTCCGCTTTTGGTGAAAGTGATTACAAGCTCCCTACAACAGCCAGTGTTAGAAAGCAACAGAAACAAAATATAAAATAGATGGGGAAAACCCAGCAGGAGACACCTAAGAGCCACTGCAGAAAGATGTTACATGGAGAGAGGCAGGATTCACACAAATAAAGCAATACATTATTAGAGTTTGAATCACGTAGAGAGCAAACTCAAGAATTTCAGCAGTTTGCCAAGAAAATCAATGGCTAAGTCCCTGATGACTTGCAGAGCTAGACATGAAACAGCTGTTGAGCTTGTGATGATGTTCTAGCTAGATGACTGGTTCATAGCTTTCTAATTGGCCTTTCTGTTCTCAGTCACTTCTTTGAAAATGGATCTTTATAAAAGTGGTGCTTGTCATTTACCGTCTATGACCTGTTAATAATTTGAAATTCCAGCTCCTATGAAGCAATTTTTCCGGAGTTCAAAGAAATTGTTCCCCCCTGATAGATAGCGTGTCAAAATCTACCAAAAGAACAGATGCAAATCTGTTGCATTACACAAACCAAGGACGGAACAGATACAGATACCTGGTTTTCATCACTTTTTGGGCACTTCGTCCAATGCAAAATAATCTTGCATTTCTTTCTTTCCAGAATAATTTCTCAAAATTCTTCAGCAACATGGAATTAGGTCCCAGGTTTAGGGTTTTTCTTAAGGGTTTGGAGATGTTGACAGGGTGGGAAAACGACAACGTTTCATACAGGGACCCGTGAAACACTTGGGAAGGTCTGATTGCTTTGCTTAACAGAAATCTCAAAGCAGACAAACTGTCAGAAACCTTGGCAAAATATAAAATGCAAATGATTATCCTTCTGATTTTCAGCCACAGCCTCCAGTGAGGAAGATCACTTTCCTCTTCAAGCAACACTAAACTCAAATCTGTTCTTATCCAGGTGATTGATACAAGCCAGTGTAGTCTCAAGAAGAGACTGAAAATAGCAAAGCAACAACTCAGTTCTCTTGATTCTCTGTGAGGCCCCACATGGGACAAGAATCACTCCGTCAGCTAATGCAGATAAGGAGTTCCACATCCAAGTCTGTCCACATTTTACCAACATTACCTCCATTTAAGTTGCATCTGTATCTGGTATTCCTGTTGCAATTATCCTTCTGGCTGTACTTTAGAATACTTAATTCAATTGGACAGATGAAGACATCAGGTTGTACAGATGCAAGCTGCAAAAGAAGTGTGCTAGAGGACCTCTACATTTTGGATATGGTTTTGGCAGATGTCCTGATTACAAACACAATCTCTTTAATGTTCAAATTATGTTTTCCTAATAGTGTTTGCCCTCAGTACACTGGCTGTAATTTACAAGCTGTAATCTGGTCTGTGTCTGCTACTGTATTATTGCTCTATTAATATCTATTAAGTCTCTGAAATATATTAAAATTCACATTCAACACATTTTTCATGGAATGTTTCAGGCTAATGCATATTAAATAAAAAGTCTAACAGTCAGGAAGCAAATGACACTGCCCATAATCAAATAGGAAAAACAAAATTCTAAATGTGTTTATAAGACTTTATTACATTTGGACCTGAGGAGCACGCTAACAAGCTAACAGAAATTTATAGAAAGCCAACAAAGACATTTCTGTCACTATTAGCAAGTAAGATGATATACAAAAACATTGGAGGGTTAGCACTTGTATACCTAACATATTTTTTTAGAAGGCATAAATAACATTTTATGCCTCATTGTATTCTAAAAAAAACTTAGTTATGCCCTTAAGTTTTGTGAATAAAATTCTGATATTTTAGTAAGTATGACTGTCAGGTTTTGGAGAACATCTGATGGCACCTTGGAACACCTGCAACTTTCCAAGTAACAGAGAACAAAATAAGCATTTTTTGAAACAGCAACATATTTTCTATAAGTAAGAAGTGAACAAATAAACAACATCCTGAACATTTAGAAATAATTACACTGAAAGACTTTGACCACACAACTCTGAAATTAATGATGGTATAAAAAGTTTGAGTAAATAAAGTGCATCTAAATAAGGAAAGAGACGTGTGTGTGTGTGTGTGAAGGAGGGCACTATACTCCAGAAGTTGGGAATTTCTAAGATAAGAGGTTGAAACTACACAGAAATCAGATTTTACTAGCCTGTTCCAAGCATCATATAAAATATATGGTTTTACTGCATAATAAGAAAAAAAGAATCCTCGCATGAATTTTCTAATCCCAAGGATACAGAGAAATGGATCAAATAATATAAAACTTATCAATTAAAAAAAGGTAGTACTGTGTAGCAATGGATGGCACTTTCCAAGAAGCTCAGCTGGAAGACAGGAAGTCTACACTCTTGTGAGCAATCCAACACTCCCTGCAGAGAGCACATTTCTACAGGATCACTAAAGCTGAATGTTTTCAAATGGCCCTAATGCCATCTCTGAGATTCTGAGAAATACACACACATAAAAAAAAGAAAAACAAGTCATGAAAGCAATACAAAAGGAAGCACTATTAATTCAAAATATGCTAGTAATACATTAAAAATCCTTGATACATCTTACTTTACCATTTTCTCCCTATCTAATAAATAAATTCCCTTATCTAATAAATAAAATTAAATATGAGAAAAGTGTTCATTTTGTGGTCATTGCTTTAGCAGGTTATGAGCAATTTTTCTCAGCCCTCTGAAATGTTACCAATTCCACGCTCCTTTATGTCAGTTTATTTTCAGTTTCATAAAATACATTAGGAGCAATATAAGACCAAATTACGCCATAATTCTTGATTTTACATTTCGTAGATTTTTTTCCACATTCCTAATATTCTTTACAGACCATTTTTTAGACTATAACAAGCTAAGGAAAAAAGACTGATTTAATGACTGTTGTTAGACAGTCCTCTTAAATAGCACGTTTCATGATCTATATATCTTTTATCTATTTTTTTTCAATAGTGCATTGTACCATTTCCCTTTTACCACTGAAAAACTCAAAAAGGAATTCCATGTGCATTCAGTGCCATCAAGAAAGACTATCACTCAGAAGCACTTAGAATTGCCCCATTCAAAAAAACTGTCCCAATGCCAGCCTACAGTTTTCTCATATTCTTTCATGACTATCGTGTATAGAACAATCTATGGTTCCAACTGGAAATTTTGACATCCACAGCAGTTATTAAAAACTTACTTTTGCAGACCAGTTCTAAACTTCTGGGCTTTGTAAATCCCAAGGATACAGAGAAACTGATCATATAATGGATGTTCACAGAAATACAGAATGGTTGAAGGTGGAAGGGACGTCTGCAGGTTATGTGGCCCAACATCTTGCTCAAGAAAGGCCACCTAGAGAGCTCAGTACCCAAGACTACGTCCAGAAAAATTTTTAATAGCTCCAAGAATGGAGAATCCACAGCTTCCCTGGAAAATCTGTGTCAGTGTTCAGACACCCTCACAGTGAAAATGTGTTCAGGCACAGACTCCTGGTTTTCATCTTTGTGCCCACTGCCATTGGTCCTGACACTGGGCACCACTGAAAAGAACCTGGCTCTGTCCTCTTTGCACTTTTCCTTCAGATGTTTATACACTTTGATAAGACACTCCTCAGCCTCCTCTTCTACATGTGACAGCCCCAGCTCCCTCAGCCTTCTATCCAGTGTGAGATGCTCCTGTCCTTTCATCATCTTTGGCGCCCTTTGTCTGCTCTGCCTCTCTTTGTTGGGCTCTCTCCAGAACGCCCATGTCTCTCTAGCACTGGGAGTCCAGCACTGGACACAGCACTCTGTGCATGGCCTCAATAGTGCTGAGCAGAGGGGAAGGATCAACTTCCTTGACTTGCTGTCAAAACTCCCCATAACACAGCCCAGGATCCCATTCACCTTCTCTGCCACAAGGGCAGATTGCTGGCTCATGTTCAACTTGAGTCCTTTTCTGCAAAAATGAATCTGCACATCCTCATTCACCACTCTAGTTTCTACCCTTTTGGTGGTTTTTGTTTTATTTTTCAGTTTGCTAGTGGCAGTACTAGGACATCCATGCAATCAGCTTTATATCACTACATTTCTGCTTCCAGATTTTATTTTTTAAATAAATTATTAACTGTGGTGTAAGTAGAAGGACCAGAAAGTGAGCCAAGCTCACAGAAACTGGATTTGATCTCTTCAGGAACACATAGAAAAGCTTACTTTTTCAAACAATAATGATAAGAATATTCTTAGATATAAGATAGTAAGAAGATGTAAGATCTCCTTTTTAAGAAAAGAAAGAGGATATAATTGCTAAAATATGAGTCAAAATTTCAGGAAACTTCGATCTTACATCCTGAAGTGAAATAGGTGAACAAGAATTCTCAAGAACTTGCTGTTCCCATCTGTGACATGTCCTGTTTCACTCAACAAAATCTTCCACTAGAGCTCTGTTTTATGGGTAAAAGAATAAAGCTATTGCTCGCTCATCTGTCCCTGCATAGCTTTTGCATCTGTAAGATGAGGATCTTAATCTTTACCTAGTTTGGGTGCTAAAAGATTTAGTTAATTGATGTCTATAAAGCACTTCAGAGCCTTAAATGGAATGCTGCACAGGAATGCAAATTACCACTATATCCTCTGATACATTATAAAAAATACAGCTGCCTTATCTCATCTAAACAAAACTCTCCAACGTAATAATGAAATTTCAAAACATTTCCTATGATTCTTTCCTCCTCCTCCATCTACTTTGTCCCAGTGACACACAGTAATAACCTTCACCTTCGACTAAAACTGAATGGAAAAAAATTGAAAAAAACCTTCTCAAATATGAAAGACTAATATTGAAACACCAAGAAATCTGAAGGCTTTTTAAAAACACACAAATGAGTCAAAGCTACAGGACGTCAGTCCCTACTATTAAGGGTATTTAAGCCTTAATATTTTACTTGCTAATGAAGCAAACATGTAGAATAATTACTGTCAAGCACTTAACACATTTTAGTGAAGAGGATAGATATAATTTGCTTTAGGAAAAAAACAGCAGTATCTGCTGCAGTGATGATTACAGAATTACAGATTACAGTACAAAATTCACTGGGCTTTCTTTTACAGATTATGTTGAACATGTTTTAGGATACCCTTCAATATTTTATTTTTAGGTTATTTGAATGCAGTGCATTCAGCTTGTCTCTTTGAAACAGTAAACAGCGAACATTTGCAATGTGCAGTCTTGAAAAATAGAAATGAGACAAGAGAGGGGTAACAATCACACTTCAAAAAAAATGGGTAACCCTCTTCCTTTTTAAACAAAAAGATGCAGCTTGTTGCCAAGCATGCTTGGCTGAAGAACTAAGAATATCTTCTAGATCTTTCTGAGGTATACGAAAGAACAGTGCAGCAACAGAATAATACACAAAATCAAATAACAAATCTTGAAAAATAGCCTGAGGAAATTAATCTCTCCCCCACATATAAGTATACTATCTTCTCTTCACAGGCTGACAAAAACAAGCAGGAATGCATGAAGCAATTGAAACAGAAGGTGATAAAAAGGTTAAAAATTTATAAGTTGAGCATATCTTTGGTTATGTGGGGACTATCTTTTCCCTACCACTAATTCTAAGAAAACTCAATTTGATTAGAAGCTATACATGCTTTTCAGGCTTCCTGCATTAGGGCACAGTCAGCCTCCTAAATGCCTCTACAGTGGCAGCTTCAAGAACAAAGTCTTCCCTGAGTACTCACCAGGATAGTATCAGTATGGTGGGTGTTTTTTTGCTGCTATAGCTCTATATTTCAGCAATATTAGCTGGTTTTTCTATGTTACATTGGTAAGAAAAATCTGCAAGAATACTTCCCTTATAATATCTCCTGGGAATTTGCTGATCCCCAGGTTCTATAGCAATATATCCTGATTCTCTGTGTGACCTCAGTGCTAGATACACCAATGCAAAGGTCACGTGGTTCAGATCTTAGGAACACTTATAATACTTATTTTGTGAGTATGGGCAAATGTCTCAATAAATGAAATTGCAGAGAAGTAGCCTGATCAGATATTCAAATACTCCACAATGTATCATGATTTCAGCAGAATAGTGCTCAATTATTATTATCTTGTTTTGAGTTTACTCAACCTTTTAAACAGTTGTCCCAAACTTCTGCTCTGCCAAGTACACTCAGTTTCACCTGCTGAAATCTGAACACAAAATGAGTTTCATATTGGTAAAAAAAGGGTTTTACCACTGATTTCCACCAGAATGTCTCACAGCAGTGACTTCTGAGAGTAGGAGTTGGAGAAGTTAGTTCACTGTTGATGAACCGGAACACGATATTTTTCCTTGTCCATTACTCCTTCATGTCAGGAACATCTATTCCCATTCATTCTATAATTATTTTTCAATAAAATATCACTATATGGCATCACCATTTAATCTTTCTGAAAGTCAGTGGGCAGGTCACTCAAGGCAAAGCTCTAATTGACTGCCAGGCTTTCTTGTTCAGAGAGGGTATTCAAACTGTATGCAAAGGAGCATGGTAAATGTCTGTCTCAAAGAAATGAAGATGACAAATAGGTCAACCTTAATTTAGGCCCCACTCAAGACATCTTTAAAAATAGCTGTCTGCAGTTACATAGTACTAAACCTCATTTATTTAATACCTACTCTCTGCAATATACACCTAATTGCAGAAATGATCCATTCAGCACAACATAATTTAGGACTAACAGATTGCATTGTAGAGTTTTACAGAAGTCTCTAGGGTTTACTGTGCTCCTGCTGGCTCCTACAGGTCTTCAGGAGAGGATCATACCTACCAACACTGCCAACAGGTGAAACACTGGTCAGTCCTGCTTCTGTTTGGCACGCTGTTGTCCACAGTCTATTTCCACTGGCTGCAACTGGATTACAAAGGATCACAACTGATAGTAGATGTGTAGCCCTTCAGGTATGTGCTGTGTCATCAGCCGTGGGCCAGAGTGTCAGACCCACTACATCAAACTGATATGTTCTACTAACATAAATCATGTTGTATAATTCCACTGTATCATGACCTGCTTGGGAAAAGGTAAAGAATTAATCATGATCATGCTAAAGGCAGGCAAAACTTTGATTCCAGATACTGCTAATTAAAACAAATTTTTAAAACCTTTCTAAATAATGCCAATAAACTTTGTTTCAATGGCTCTATTTACTGTTTCAATTCTTTTATGCATGCATTTGTAGAATCTATACATATTACACTGTGGCAGAAACTCAAGCAGGTACTCTGTGGAACAACTCCATCCCTATGCTGTCTGAGGAGCAGGTAGAAGAAATAAGAAAGCTATAATTAAGCTCAGAGAGCAAATTGTCTGACATTCCACTCCCCAATAGCATACCCCCATTGTAATGATCTTTTCAGTAACTATGATCAGTAATAATCAAACTATTCCTCATGGAGCCCTGCCACCAAGGATCCAATATCCCCACAGACTGCTGGAACACCACAGAGCATGTTCTGCTCAGTTCACAAAGTCAGTGGTCTCTTCCCATGCACCAGCACTGCAGCATGGGCTGCACCAGATGCACAGGCAACGAGTCCTTTGTATTCAAACCATGTCTTTGGCAAAGAGACATATTCTGTCTGGTGATGTGCATCTCCTGTTTTCACCCATTCCTTATAACCCCACAGTGGCACTGCTTGCTGCTCCCAAGGGTGGCTGTCTGACCACTCTTCAGCCACACAGTCGCACACTCGGGAACTGCAATTCACCGTTTCGGCAAGGGTGGAAACATTAATCCTTTTCAAATGAGTATTGCTGATCACATAACAGACAGATCACAGACACCAGACTTCAGCAACAAGATCTTACTTCTTTTCTGACACGTGGGAATATTGCCAGGGGGTTAATGACTTGTACATTTGAAGGCATTAAGAGCAGTACACGAGGTACAGGAACAATAGTCAGTGCATTTTTAAAAGTTTTGGAAGCTGCAATCTTTGAGCTCTGCAATAAAGCAGTACCACTACCACCAACGGGCCATAAACCTTACACTTAATTTAGAAGGCTTCACAAGTCCTGAGGCTTGTCAGCTGTGCTTTGTCTGAATATATCTTTGTTTCAATTGGAACAGCTGTGTTTGTGATTCCTGCAACTGACCAGTTCAATATCTCTAATTGTTTTACTTTGATTTGTCTTTGAACAAAGATAGTTTTATGCAGAGAGCTGTAAAAAGTGGTTACTCAGTGTGTACTGAGATACTTACAAGACTAACGTAAGGACTAGTATGAAGAGATAGAGGCCTGGTCAGACAGCAGGGACCTTAAGAGAGCTGTGCCTTAAAACACAAGATTGGTATAGAGGAATTCAGCTACGGGATGGTAAGGGATGAGGCACAGACTTGGTACTGGTAACTATAAACAACTCAGCCATGATCAGCAACAAAATGCAGACCTGGACAAAACTGGGGTTAGAAGTATTTAAGAGAACAAAGAAACAGTATCCAGTACATGCAAAATGCACCATACATTATAAATCCAGATTTCTCATGGAGCTGCAAACCAACAAAGAAAAGGCAAAGGAGCAAAAGTGTGTTAGTAAATGTAGAAAAATTATCCTGAATGGTGGATCCTAGGGTGAGGAACATGGATCAATATGAACATCCTATTCGTCCTAGGACAGGACTACAACTGCTGACAACCTCACTAGAACCAAACCACTGACCTTGGGACACTAAGGAGCAGTGTAAGGGTGGGCATAACCGCCCCAAAGGGGGAGAAGCTAAAACTTGTTTGTAAAACAATTCAACTACATTATAATTCTTTCTTTTTCCTGCAAGAGACCTAGACTAATAATGATTCTTTAATTAGATTGCTAAAATTTCAACTATATTAACTTTTAAAAATCACATATATACTTATATAACTTATATATACACACATATATATATAAAAAGATGCGTCTATCTTCATTGTCTATAAAGATTTGGACTGTAACTGACTACAAACTCCATTACTAAGCAAACTCTCAACTAAAAACGATCTGTATTTGCGAACATTGCACCAATGAAGATGGAGACAGTAATGAACAAAAGACAGTAATGAAGCTACAGCAAGCCTAAATTTGGAGCAAAACTGAGTAAATCCAATTTCAGTTTAATTCAGGGAAGATGTCCTGACTGGTGGAAATTAGAAACATAGGTCAAAATACAGCAGTGGACAATGGGTTCAATTATGGACATAAAGCTTTCATAGAAATAAGTTTTAGTTTGGTAGGAAATTTGAGGGCTCAAATGTCAAATATTTTTAAATTACTAGTTTTCTCATCACAATTCTCACTGTCTCCTGTTGAGAACAGTCAAACAGAGTATTCATACAATTTAGCTTCCTTCAATACAATTTAGCTTCCTTCAAGTCACGAAACAAAATTAATTAGAAGACCTTTGTTTCCAATTGCTGTTATCTGTCTAGACAAATTGAATGATGAAACCTTCAGCTGAGAAGTTTTTTAATTCGAGTGCATGGGGAATTCATACAGTCAAACCCAAATATTCTCAAGTGGCTTCCTCTTTTCACATCTCCTGAAATGCAGTCATTCAGAATTGCTGGTTCTTCTCAAAAGAAGGGCAGAATTCACACATGCTAAAATTGTGTCTATTATTCAGTTTGGAGAAGTCGCTGCTAGAAGCTTTTCTGTTAACAGCATGGAATTTGTTGGCCTTTCTTCTTTAATGAATGTAATTCCAAAAGTTCCTTAAGTAGTCGAATTTCTTGATGTGAAATACCAATAACCAGGTACTGGTCCCACAAAGTAACAATGACTGTAAGAAACAGTCTTTAAACACATTATTTTGTGCCTGTAAACAGGAATTTCCTTATGGAATAAAATTCATTATTTGGTCCAATGTCAACATCTGATTATTCAGATGGATATGAAAGGAGACTGGGAAATGATTCAGACAGAGCACAACATATCAATCAGGCTACAGAATACATACAGGGTACATTCTCCTGAGAAAGTATTTGTATTCAGATGACTATAGAAAGTGAGTGCATGAATAACAGAAGACAGAACACTACATAATCTCAGGTACTCCACTGCAGCCAAGCAAACTAAAAGAAAGGCTTGCAGAAGTTACAGTTTAGATTAACTCACAAATTATCTAAAGTTATCTGTAGTTCAGTACAGTTTTTCCACATGGTTAGTACCACACTTTGCAGGATCTTTTTCAATTAGCTAAATAGTAAGTACAGCTATGATTGTTTCTCAGATTTTTGCATAGGTTACATTAAAGATGTCAAACATATGAGAAAAAAAGAGGCATGCACCATGAAGGATACCAGTGATGAACTGGACTGGACTCGGTTCCATTCTCAACTTTGCTGATTATTTGCTGAATGATATTCAGCAACTTAATTTTGGTTTCAGTGTTTCCCTAAATATACTTTACCCATGTTGTCTATACAGAATTTAACCATACAGAAATCATTCATGTCAGAACTGGCTTTTGTTACCTTTCATACAATGGGAAACACAATGGAAGATGGTCTCAGTGGAGAGAATCTATGTACTCATGCCATAAACTATTTAACAGCTGAGATAATGGATCTTCTGGTTGCCCTACATGCAAAATGCATCAATCAGCTCTTTCCTACAACAGTCAGCATGTCTGTTCTGTTGCAGCCAGAGAGAGAAAAATAATCCTATGGAACACTGGGAAAGAAACAAAAAAACCCACTGATTTCCTGCTTTAAATTGAAGCCTTGGTGGTTGCATATGCCACCAATCCACTTGGAGTTGTCTTGGAGTTACTGGAGAGAAGTCTGCCGCTCTGCTGGCCACTACCTAGTATTCCACTTCTCACAGTCACAAAAACAAGTACAAAATTTGCTTCAAAGTTAAAAGCACTAAAAATACATTAAAAAAAAAAACACAGTAATTAATTGTATTCTATTTATCAACAAAAACAACACCATAAATTATAAATTAACATCATATAAATATGTATAATATATAAACAATGATACTTCAAAACATGCTTGAAATAAAGTAAAAAGTATTTCTAGGGTATTCAGTGCACAGTGGCAGTTTAGAATTATAAAAATTTCTGAAAAAAAAAATTGTATTAGAATAGGTTACTTTAGGTGTAGATTGTTATATGCTATTTCAGTGGAAAATTATTATTAGAATTCATACGTAATTTCAGTAGAACATATCAAGGTTGAATTTAAATGAAGAATTTTGGATAAAATAACCATGTAATCCATTCCATTGGCAGTCATATACAGTGTGGATTTGCTTTATAATCCATCAGATTTAACCATACTGCATTCCCTTTCTTCATTCTAGCAAAGCAAAACTAACACTCTGTACTAGAGTAGAAATAGAAATTGATTTTGAGTGGCACCACTGCAGGAAATGCATCATCTATGGTGATTCATGGTGCAAACTGTAGCTACCAGGAATCCACAGCTACCTGCTGATGATACCTTAGCAATGATGCACCTTGACCCTCAACAGACCTTTGCTATCATTATTGCACCATTGTATAGATGCAAAGGCAGTGCCTGATGACTTTCAACATAATATGTATATGAAAAGAGAATCAGTTTTATTGGTTTTGGGTTTTTTTGCATTGTCCAATGGGTCCCTTTTCACTGCTTCACAATTCAGGGCACTGAAGTCACAAAGGTAAAATTATACACTTAAATTGTTATGAAATGAATGCCAATTAGCTATTTAAAGTTACAAATGGACCACGGGGGGAAAAAATAAAGAAAAATGTACATAGCATACATCTGTATCAAATTACTTACAAGTAATTGTGTGACTGCTATAAAGCTAACAATTTTCAACAGCAATAATCACCAAGTGCATCCTGGTTATTTGCAACAGTTATGGTTGCCACAGTAGCAACTGTAGGGAAAAGCCTTTGCACTTAGTAAGAATTCCTCACTAAACTGTAGACAAAAACATAGCTTCTCTGCTACTGGAGTGAGACATTTTAATCTACATTTAACACAGTGAATAAATATTGAAATTCTGGAAGTGCCCTTAAGTACTTTTGATTAGCAGCAAAAATATATTTAATTTACTTAAGCCTGCTAAAGAGTAAAATGACTGTTATATAAAATGTATAAATGTACATGATACATTTTATGTACATAGATCTATACAATGTGTGACTACAGACATATAATATGAAGACAGAAATAGCAGTAAAACCAGCTGGTTTTAAAATAACAATGATTTCAGAAGCTATGCCAGTTGCAAATAGTGACTATTAACATGCCACATCAGCATTAGAATTTGCTACTATCCAAACATAAGAAGTGAAGTTCCTTCTAAATATTAAAATCATACTGATAGTATTTAATCTGTTTCTAATTCTGGTACAGTGAATCTACATATATTTTCTGTCTGGTCATATTACAAAACTCTTTTTCTTTACACAGAAGGCATACATGAATATAAATAAGGCTACTGAATCATTGTTCCAGAAAACCTGACTATGCAACAACTTAAAATAAAAACATTCTAAAAATAGAAAATATGTACTGTTGAGAATTGTGCTTTTCTCCTAATGTATAAACCTAGAAACATTTTTTATGATACTTCTTTTAAAGTGCTTATGCTTTAAACAAAGCTAAAGAGTACAATCCAGAAATTATACTTGAAGCTGTTCCACACTGGTATGCAATTCAATGAGCAAAGCTTGACCCTTTGGTAATCAGCCTCTCCTGAAGTACAGGCAGGTCGACTGCATTAGGAACAATTCCAAGCCCTTTGTTTAAAATCACACGTTCTCTTCTTTTGCTGGATAGTTCTTTGTTCCCATTGGATAGTAGAGATACCTGGGGGAAAAAAAATTGGGAGGTGGTTGGAAGTAAGAATTTCCCACTATTCACACTCACCAGGCATGGGATCAATCTCTGTGCTACCAGCAGAAAGCTGATGTATGAGCATGATGTAGAAGCCAAAGAAACTCAAAAGTCTATCAAATGAAATGGTTTTAGTTCATAGTTTATGACAGTTTGATGCAGAAATCTCTGGGTGAAACTCTATCATTTATGCTACACACAGGGAATTACTTTGTCTAATGATCCTCTGACTCAAGATCTATGGACTAGTCTCCACAGCACACAAATAGAATTAGAACAGCATGGTGCAAAGGTCTCCCACAGATAATCAATGAAGCCTGAATGCAACATAATGTATTTGTGGGACAGCTTTAACTTATGTTGCTGATGTAACACATCCAGAAACTTCAACACTATGGAGAACTAGTTGAAAGCAAGTCTTTAACATCACTTCTTTCTCCTTTTCTAATTTTTCTTTAGCTTGCTACACGGAAAATTAGCACAGAAAGTGATGGAGCTGCATCTGTCAGCTTTATATTGGTGAAACCTGTATCATAATCAAGATGCATTATATTGTTAAAATTGTTCTATGAAAATATGATGTAAAGATTTCTCATAATCAATGCTGTGAAAAAGTAAAACTGGTTGTTTTGGTTTTGTCTCAAAATTCTACTAGTCTCCAACGCAAGTGTAGGACCTCTTCTGAAATTTTCCCAGACTACTTGTAGACAATTTGTATAACTCAGATACATAAAGGCCTTGCAAACATTCCTCCATTCATGTGGTCCCTCAGGAAGCAGTATTATTTTGATTACTGAAGTACTGAAGGATATCAAAGTATTCCAGGAATGAGGAAACTATGAAAAATAGTTTATAGCTTTGCATGCAACTTCAACAAAGGTAGATAGAAATCCCTAAGCTGAAAGATTGTTGTTAAAGTTGTAAAGTCAAGTGCACTTAAGGAAAAATAAAACGTGGAGTAAAGGCTGACAGCAAACTACCACTTAGCCTGCTATGTGGATAACATAATCTTTGATGGGGCACCATATCTGTGCAAAAATTACAATCGCAGAATGGTTGTGACTCAAAACGGCCTTTAAAGATCATGTAGGCCAATGCTCCTCCATGAGCAGGGAAGACTATCATTAGATTCTCAAAACCCCATCCAACCTGAACTTGAACATTTCCAGGGATAGGGCATCCACAACTTCTCTGTTCCAGTGTCTCACCACTGTCACCACAGAAAACTTCTTCCTTATGTCCAATCTAAATCTACTGCTTTAAGTTTAAAACTGTTGCCCCTTATTGATTACTGCAGGCCCTGGTAAAAAAATTTCCCTTCTAAGCATTGAAAGGCTGTAATAATTTTTCCCTGGATCCCCTTTTGTCTGAGCTGTTCAGCCTGACTCCTGTTCTATGTGTCTACCACCTGCCCCAACTGCAAACCATTCTCTCTTGGTCAGTCCCAGCTACAGGTGGTTCTTCCTTCTGCCCATACCAATCTTCTCAGAATTCCTGCATTCCATCTCCTGCTGTTCTTGGCTCTGCACTAGATGTATTCTCATTTTCTAGCTTCTATCTCATCAATTTTTCCTTATCAGTTCTTTGCCCAGACATTACCTTAAGATGATAAGACAGACTCACTTTCTATTCTGATGTCTAGACTTGACCTGACACTATTTCAGCTATTTCAGTATTCTATTAAGGCAACTGTTAAGCATACACCTACTGCTGTGGGTTTTTTTGAAATTATGGCACAGATTTGTTAAGTGAAGGATGAAATTCATACCTGTGAAGGAAAAAAACCCGTACTTTTCTGGCTAATCCTTGCTATAACACACAAGTTAATAAAGAAAACAACACTAGAATGTTTTTAATATGAGCAAGCAAGGTAGGCCAAAGTTTCTCATCTTCAGTCCTTCATTTAGTGCTGTAAAGGCTAAAATCATTCAGATCCTTTCACGGCACAGATTTCTAGAACTGTAGGACTTCACGAAAACATGGAAAGCTCAGAAGATTGAGAGGGCTTCCAGATACAATGTAATAGTAAGAAAAACGGTTATTCCTTCTTTTTATATCATTTTCCCATGATTTGTCTTAGTAAAATCTTTCAAATTAACTTTCAAAACTGTAGTTGAGACTATGATGAGGCCTAAAAATTATCTTTATGGAGTACCATGTCAGAAACATGAAGATTTGACTTTCCCTTATCAGTAAATGGATGTTCTGCTAGTAAAAAGAGAGTATTCAAAAACAAAGGACACAACTACAATACTTAGAGGAACATTGTGCCTGTTAGTACTATACTGACATCCTGGAATAGCTTTTGTTCTGTCTTGCACCCCTATATATAAAAACACCCACCTATGTAACTCTGCAATTCCTCTTCTAGACATAGTCATTAAGGAGATCTTGAAACAGGTAAAAAAGAATTTATCTTTGTATGGCCTTGATTTCTGAACACTGGGGTCAATTTCATCTTCCATTTCTTCCCAAACTTTCAGATTGTCTTTTATTTAGTTTAAGAGTTCCCAAAATGCCTGTAAACATCATCTTGCTATGACACAGGAGGATATTACGTTCTTAGCAGCTAAACTGACCAGCTGGATCAAACCATTAAACCCTAAAAAACCAACCAAACCAAATCAACAACAAAAAAAACCCTACGCCCCCCAAAAAAAAACTCAAACCAACCAAAAAATTTCCCCTTTACTTCAACTGAAAGTGTTAAGTTCACAGTAGCTATATAAGAATGCTTGCACAAGAATGATTTTAGACTATACTGAGATTTCTGAACCAGCTTAAGTGGGAAGGTGCCTTTTTATTTGATGTTTCTTGACAGAGTTTATCTATGCTCTATGCACGATTTTCACCATGCAGACATCTCCAATGCACAGTAGCTGTTCTTAAATCTTTTCATCAAACTGGTAGAAAGACCTGCTTCAGAACTGCAAGAAAATCTCAGCCAAACAAGTCTGTGATGACAGATGCTTCCACTCAAAGGTGGAGAGCTCATAGAAGAATGTCTGAGAACTTGGGGCATGTGATCTCTGCAAGGGACCAGAGCCATCTGCCTGCTGTTGAAAACAGTCATTCCCACAGTCCAAATGCTGACAGACAACTTCATAAACATGCACTTTTTCTACAGGCACTGTGGACTTCAGGCATCCCTAGTGTCAGGAGACCACTTAATTTTGTCTATACATCACTGAACTGTATCAATGACTTGGTACCTACCAGTCAGCCTAAATTCAGGCCAGATGCTCTTTCATTTTTTCCAACAAGAGGTGAAATGGACCTTTTCACATTGCTAAAGATAATCCTCAGCTTGAGTGAAGGAAGAGGTTTTGCATCAATAACAATCCTACCACGTGATCAGATTATTCTGGTACTTGCACCAGATGGATCACTTCTCTGTTCTACACCACACAATGTCACAAATAACAGCCAGGTTATCCATCTTTTATACCTAGCAGTACTAATACGAGCCAAGTCTAGCAGTCTTGATGCTAACTAGTTGCTAAAAAGCAATAAACATTTTTTTCCACAGTCCTTATCATTCTGACTCACAGGAAAAACAAGCCTCAAATTAAAAAAAAAAAATTAAAAGACTGACTTACTAATCAAAGTGGGAAAAATGTCTTGCTATGGCACTGTAATACCAGGAAAAAAAATTCAAATTCTCTTTGTTATTAGTTCACTGGTTACCCATGAAATAACCAGAACATTTCTGCAATTCTCTAAAAACATAGTTAGCAACACATTTTTCACACCTGACCATTTGATTTTGACATGAAGAGCTGTAACACCCTAGAATCCAAAGCATACATTTTTCCTAGTTTATAAGTCATAATTTCTGTAGATTTCTACCATTACCATGAAGCCTGGACATGTATCTTCTGAATGCAGCCTATATCTGTACAGCTGCAACAACTTGGTTAAAATTATCTCTCTAACAAGTGTGAAAAGGCACACTGTGACAATCACCATGTGCAGAAGTGAACCCTGTCCAGCAAGTGTCTTTTAATCCATCTCATGGCCAAATGTTTGTCATTGGAACTCTCTGTATTCATCCATGTGATAAATATTAGTCACTGTCTAACCCCAGGAGTTGGATGAAATTAAAGCCAGGATCAATTGCTACACCGGGTTTTCATGTTGCTTTTGATTTCTGTAGGATCTGTGACTTAGGAAAGATAGGCCAATACTGCCTCTTAGTGGAAGGACAGCTGACTCAAAAGGTGAAGTGTATGCTGGTCCGTGGAAATAGACTGGAAAGTTACACTGCCACACAGACCCTCAGCTGGCAGCCATCAGAACTGCAGGGGGGTAAATGAAAGACTGTTGCAGCCATAAATACTTAGTAGTGATGATGTAATGTAGTGATGATTGTAATAACAGTATAATAATAATAACAACAACAACAACAACAACTACTTCTGTGCTTTGGCAAACTTTTTTACCTCCCCGGGGAGAAGTACAATTCAGCAGAATGCTGGTAAGATTTGCTGGCTAAAACAATCTTTAATATGTGTGAGAACTAGGAACCTACATGGACAACCATTCGGAAGAAGAAAGCAATTAACAGATACCTGGCAACACTAGTGGAAATGGTTCCAGGCAAGAATAAAAAGGAGCAGAATGTCTTAAATCACCTAGATATCACCAAGTCAAAAGATCTGCTTTAGATTCCAGAAATGTTGGAGCTGTGTACTGTCATCTATTGCCTAGTTCGGTATGTTCTAGAACATTAAAAAAACATTAACTAAACGAAGTACAAATGTGAATCCATTGGCCATCTAACAGAATTAAAGAGGTACATTATGTTGAAGAATACTTAATTAACACGGTAAAAATTTGCAGGCAGAACAAGCTCCACTAATGCATTTCTATTTTCAAATTATGGGCCATAGACCAAATACAAATGAGGGCTGCCTCAAACAGGCACAGTTTGGAATTTGCTGTCATTCCTGAGCTATATAATCCTTCTGGGGATAATACCTTGAGATATTCTTTGAGTAGTTAAAAATGTATAGCTATCATTAGAGCCAGACTTGACAGTTTTGCTCTTCATGAAATAGCTCTTTCTAACGACAAAATTAGTTGCTTCTCTATTCCTACAATTTCAATAACAATGGAATAAATTTCACTGAATAAAGTTAAGAAATTATGTGACAACATATCAATATATGCATTTGATTATGAAGCCTGTTTCCTTCTAGTCTTACTTGCACTGCAACCATTTTTCTTCCTACAAAACAAATGTTGAAGCATTCCTCACAAACAGACATGGTCATTTGAGCTTGTATGCTTTTGGCTGGGTTAGAGTTAAATTTCTTCACAGTAATTTGCATGCTATGTTTTGGATTTGTGCTGAAAACGGTGTTGACAACCTAACAGTGTTTTAGTTATTGCTGAACAACACTTACACAGCACCAGGGCCACTTTTGCATACCTCACCACCCCACCAGTGCTTAGGCTGGGAGTGCACAAGAAGCTGGGAAGGGACACAGCAAGGACAGCTGATCCCAACTGACCAAAGGGATGTTCCACACCACGTGGCATCATGCTCTACAATAAAAGCTGGAGGAAAGAAGGAAGGCCAGGGTGGTATATTTGGAGTTATGGCACTTGTCTTCCCAAGTAATTGTGAGATATGACGGAGTCCTGCTTTCCTGGAAATAGCTAAACTTGCCTGCTGTTGGAAGCAGATAATGAATTCTTTCTTTTGCATTGCTTGCAGGTGCAGATTCTGCTTTACCTATTAAACTGTCTTTGTCTCAAGCCAAGAGCTTTTTCACTTCTATTCTTCCAATTCTCTCACCTGTCCTACCACAGGGGAGTGAACGAGTGGTTGTGTGGTGCTGAGGCTGCCCATGGGGATGAAACCACAACAGAGCTACAGCACTCAGCTGAACACATCTCCTGTCTCTGACCACTGCATTTTTTCTTATAACTGAGTCTCTGCTTGGATTAGGTCTCTTCAAGCAATTTATTAAAAATAGATTTCTGCATGAATTCGAGTATTACATGTGTACTTTAATATAAAAAAGCAGGATGAAATTTTGAAACTGATATTCACTGCCTTATTCATAACACAAACAAGGAGCTTGCTGTTTGTGCTGTATAATTTTAAATCAGAAGGTGGAAAAGGGAAAGAGTGGCACAATGGATGTGAGTGGAATAATTTGGAAACATTACAGGGTCTTTTTATGCATGTTTACCAAATTTCTGTATAAATAAGTAATACAATTGGAGTGCTGAGTAATTTCAGGAGATTAGTGATAAATGGTCACAAGCTGATTATTCAAGATAAAGCTGAGGGTCATTATCCTCAGCTGGTCATTAATCCCCATGAAATGACTGGTATTGAGATAGTAATTACTACTATAATGAAAATAGAGTAAAAAAAGCAGCATGACATTATTCTTATGAAGCTATCAGTTTCTAAAGAACTCATGTTTCTCTCATCATCCAATCAAGTTGCTTGAATTATTTTTAACTCTTTATACAGTTTATTTGTCCTACTACAATTTTCATGTTATCACCTCACTTAAGGTTTGGTTTTTTTCATTTTATATTCTTGGAATTTCAGAAGGGCACAGCAAGGGACAACAGTGATGGGAGAGAAAGACAATGCATATAAATTCCCCCAAACTAGAAAATAAATACAACATATTTTCAGATTTTTCTCTATAACACATGTTCCACAGTGAGGTAGAAGATTGCATTATTATGCTATCTAGCTGATTATTCAGCATTTAACCATGCTATTAGCCATAGCACACATCCCAATTCTTTGTTCTAAACCAGAATTCAACTTGTAGCCTTACAATATATGTAATGGATAATGTCAATGTCAACTTGGTCAGAAAATGTGAGGAAATTTGGCCTTAAAACGAAAAGCATCTTTAAACATTTGCAATTTTGCAAATCAAGTTTGTGGTATTTTGATGTGCCTTCAAAGGACTTTTGAGCCCTTGAAGTTCTTTTCCTTCTCATTTCTACTAGACAAGCTAGAAACATACTATGAGCTGAAGGGAAGGTAATTTGTTTCCTGCTAGAAGCACTATCATTCTGTTTCCACTGGGAAAGATCCATACATGCTGCATCATTACAACTTAGAAAATGAAAAACCCAGTCTAAACTAAAAGCTTTTCATGTAAGATAAGTAAGTTTAAAAATAGTATTGCCCTACATGTTGCTAAAGCAAATAAGATACAGATATTCATTACTCTAAGTACTCTTTTCTCAAGCTTTTCTGTGAACTCTTTTCTAAGAAGGGGATCGCAGGAAAGCCACTGGATGGATTTGAGGTTCTGCTGGAAAATTTGCAGTTGCTTCTGAAATGTTTCACTGTATGTAAAAGAGAGGAAGTAGAGCCAGGCTCAAATCTGCTTTAGCCAAAAATGGCTGATGGGATGTTGCTGTGAGGGCTGCAAACCAATTACTGTGTGATGGAATAAAACCAGGTAATGGTGGACACTGATAAGTGACTTGCAGTGCAGCTCAGGAAACTGATTTGTTCTTCTAGCTTGCTTATGTTGTTTGGAGAGTTTGAGGTGAATTAGGTTTAATAATTCTGTCTGCTAGCCAAATGACTCATTCAATACTGGACAGCTATCGAAACTGGACTCTGGCTATTTGGACAGAGTGTGAGCAGCAAAAAAATAAAAATTGCTTAAGTTCTGAAGGCTCTGAACGGCACTGAGCAGAACACACTTCAGAAAACATGGCAAGTTCTCTGGAAATATAGGCATATTTTTGACAGCCAAGGCTAAAACCTGGTCTGTCAGTTTTCTGGAGGAAAGAATATAAGTCATTTGGGAGTAGAACCTTGTCTGGGAAACAATTAACATAATAGTGACAGGGGAACCAAACTTAATTATGCATCACAGCAAATAATAGTATTCAAACTGGGTTTGTATGGACAGATTTTGGTAGTGGAGGGCTACAGGAGTGGCCTCTGTGAGAAGCTGCCAGAAGCTTCCCCCATGTCTGTTAGAGCCAATGTCCGCTGGCTCCAGGACTGCTGCTGGCCAAGGCTGAGCCAATCAGAGACGGTGATAATGCCTCTGTGACAACAGATTTTAAAGGCAAAAAAGTTATTGTTCGGATTTAGTTGTGGTCAGAGAAGAGCAAGGTGAGAAGAATATGTGAGAAGGACAACTCTGCAGGCACCAGGGTCAGTGGAGAAGGAGGGCAGGAGGTGCTCCAGGCAGCAGAGCTGAGATTCTCCTGCAGCCCGTGGTGCAGCCCATGGTGAGGCAGCTGTGCCCCTACAGCCCATGGAGGTTCATGGGAATGCAGAGATCCCCCTGCAGCCCCTGGGGGAGACCCATACCAGAGCAGGTGGATGCCTGAGAGGAGGCTGTGAACCCATGGGAGGCCTATGCTATAACAGGCTCCTGGCAGGGATCTGAAGACCCATGGAGAGAGGAACCCACACTGAAGCAGGTTTCCTGGAAGGACTTGTGATCCTGTGGGGGACCCACACTGGAGAAGGCTATTCTTGAAGGACTGCATCCCGTGGAAAAGTGACCCATGTTGGGGCAGTTCATGAAGAACTGTATCCCATGGGAAGCACTCAGGCTGGAGAAGTTTATGGAGAACTGTCTCCTCTGGGAGCAACCCTACAGTGGAGCAGGGGAAGGACTCCTCTCCCTGAACAGTGACAGGAACAACCTGTGATGAACTGACTGTAACCCCTGTTCCCTGACTCTCTGCACCAATTTGGGGGAGGAGGTAAAGCCAGGAAGGAGAGAGGGGAGTGGGGGAGGTATTTTTAAGATTTCTTTTGCTTCTCATTATCCTGCTCTGATTCTGATCGGTAATAAATTCAGCTAAAATCCCCAAGTCAAGTCTGTTCTGCCTGTGACAGAAATTGGTGAGTGATGTCTCTCTCTGTCCTTATCTCAATTAATGAACCTTCTGTTATATTTTCTCTCTCCTGCCCAGCTGTGGAGAGGAGTGACAGGGCAGCTGTGGTGGGTACCTGGCATTCAGCCACAGTCAATCCACCACAAAAAGCATACTGAAAAAACAAGTTGCAGGTGACAGACCAACAACAGGGTTGCAGTACGACTGTCTTGTACCTGCCAGCTAAAGCCAGGACATGCTGTAGTGACACATATGCAGTGGAGTCAGGCAAAATCTGCAGTAGCAGTTATATGCATGCCATTAACATTAAAGACATTAAAAAAACCCCAACAAAATCTAGACAACACACATCTTAGTTCTAAGGAGATTCACACCTGTGAGGAGATTTCACTCTATTCCTCCAAAATTCACTCCAAAATCAATTTTGTCTTTGCTACAAATCCCACAAAGAAAACACAGATCAGCACTGGTTGTGGATAACATACTCCAAGTGCTGCTAAAGAAATTGCGTGACTCAGGGGAAACCAGATGTGCTTTCCAATTTTGCTGTGCTCCTGTGAAAACCAATAGCACATAGACCAATGTGAGTAAGGATGAATATCCCCGGCCTTCTCCAGAGCTTACATATGTGTTGAAATGTACTGCTCGCTCTTTCACCCATTTCCTTCTGCAGGATTGAGAAGAATTCCTTATACTATGCTGTCATCCCATGTAGCTATGAAGGATAATTTTTTGTCTCCCTTAAAATAACATTTTTAAAGATTTAGACTTTTAAGTTAGTTTTCTGCAGAACAGCTACTCTCTAAGGAATTCCAGCAGAGCAGAAAAGAAGTTCTGAATAAATCAGGAAAAAAGACAGCTAATTATTTCACTGCTGTTAGTCCCATGCGCATTTCTGTGGCACTCATATGTTGAAAGTGTCAGCATATGTGCCTGCAATCTTGAAGTGTGCTCTACATTTCAGCAATTACATTTACAGCAATAGGACACAAGGGAATGAAATGAAGTTGTGCTGAGGGAAGTTCAGATTGGCCATGAGGAAAAGGTTCCTCAGTGGAACGATCACTTCCCCAGGCAAGTGATCACAGCACCAAGGAGTTCAAGGAGTCCGAGTCCAAGAGTATCTGGATGAAGCTCTTGGTCGTATGGCTTAGTGCTAGGAAGTCCTGTGAGGAGAAGGGAGTTGGACTCAATCCTTATACATCCTTTCAAAATGAGATACTGCGATTCTGATTTCCATTGACAGATACCTTAGCTCTGTAGTAGTTCTTGTAAAAAAAACCACTGAAGTCCATATTCAGCATATTCACCTCCTTCATTACAATTAATTAAAGTAAAATGCTTTTTACTAGTCTGTGAGATAAACGCCTATAAAACTACAACACATTTGTATATTTATAATAGGACTTGACAGACCTTGATGTCTTTATCTTTTTTTCCCTTAAGTTGTGTGATACTTCTTCTACAGCATCAAATTCGGGGAACAAAATTTGAGGGCAAAATTTCATGAGGGCAGAAATTTTAAAATACTTGAAAACATTCATAAAGAAGTTTGTTAGACCTCATGGATGAAAAAGTAATCTGTATACATAATTCAAGTACACCCTGAAGGTTTAAAGACTGAACCATTATTTTATTTTGGGAGTGTTGAATCATGATTTTCAATGCTTTGAGCTGGCAAGACACTTGCAATTTGAAATACCAGTTTAATGAGTAGCCTATAGAAATGTTTGGACTATTATCACAAATCTTTTGAGCTTGAATCATACCAAAAACTTTGCAGAGAAAAAAATAACTGAAAAATACTGCATAGGCACCAGGACCCATTCTTAAAATCTTTTAATACTTATAATAGGGAGAGCAAGGAGTGGGGAGGGTTTACATTTGTTTATTTGTTTGTTTTAGAAAACCTAACTGCAGTCTCCCAGACTTTAAAATGGTGATCAATGTAAAGACAAGAATAGACATACTTAATTGAAGTAGTTAATTTTTTTGTCATTAAAGAATATTTGAGATGGTAAATAATAGGATATCAGGTGAAAAATGTGAGAAATGATATAGCTAATATATTTTCTTTCTTGTGTCAAAATTTTCCTCCAGGAAAAGATATATAATTTTGAGGACAAAGCATTTGCATTTGTAGTTTCAAAGACCACCACATTTTTTTTCATCCCCTGCACTTTTGGGCTAGTAAACACTTATACTGGCTTTTGTGCTGTACTCAAATATTTTGCTAAAGATATCAGCTTTGTCCTTTAAACCCTGTAATGGCAGACTGTTAAAATAAAACATTCTTCTATGTAATTAACCTTTTGTTCAGATATGAGTTTATGTGGGAAAAAATGTGAGGAAATTGCTGCCACACTTGTACGACTCTTTCATCTGAATGAAGAAAACAGATGTGGCCAAAAAAAGCTGCTTGGATTAGCTAATATGTCCCATATACATTTCTTCTAGTCCATGCATCCATGTATTATAATAAACCACATACTGCACCAAGTTTAAAGTAAATTGCAGTCACATAAACAGGAAGATGATACATTTGGGTTTAGCACATCATAATTAACCTTTTCTTTTTAAATTGACTAGACTGACCTGTAAGAAGAGAAACTGTAATAACCACTTTCCTCTAGAACATCTTCAATTAGATTCTACAACACAAAAGAACTTAATTTCACTGAATTATATTAATTAAGAGTAATAAATGAATACATATAGGTAAATATACAGCTTACCTGCAACTGCTCATATGTTATCCCTTCTGCCATGCCAGAAGCACCAAGAATGCCTTAAAGGCAAGTAATGTTATACTACTCAATTTGGAATTTATGCTCTCTTATCAGTTTCTTAGCAATTCCACTTCAAACATAATGACAAGACAGATGCTTCATGATCAGAAGCTCCCACTGAGCACAATGACCCCCCAGAAAAGGTGGGGTCACTTTATGGCATGATATGAACGTTTGATGCACACACATTATGAAAGTATTCTAGCCAATGAAAAGTAATTTAAAGACTTAATGTAACAGAACTTGGAAATGCAACTTTCTTATTCTTTTGCACTTACAGTGGTAATTTACAGTGGAAAGGGCACACAGCCAGCAACAATTTGTGAGGACAAAAGTACTGTCCACAGGTTAAGAGATTCAAAAATTACAGATAATGAGCATCTCAACAAATTGCATTATTGTCTCCAGGAACAAAATAATGCTCATATTTAAAGTGATTGTTAAGGACTCATTTCCTACTCCAATGTGACCCCTGACACCTAGTATTAATTCTGGTTTTTGCAATAAGCTGTGGAACAGACATGCTATTTTCAACACAAAGGCCATCAAAACTAAAGTTTCTCACTCTTCTTTCTGATGCCACAGATTTCAATGTTACTGTATTCTCTAATCCATGGACTGCAGCACAGTTTTTCCTGTATGTAGAAGAATGTAAATGGCACAATTACCAAAATACAGGCTGCACGTTTCCCTTATGTCCATTGCATCCATTGCACAAAAAAACACATGACAAAAAAAGTCTCTGAACCAGGAATTGTAGTTCCCCACCCCAGGTGACACCACAGCTGGCAGGTTTGATTTTACTTATTTATGATTTGTCTTGCTGAGTATCACTAGTCCAAAGTAGAACTGACAAATATATTTCTCCTAAAGTATATATACATATATACATGTGTGTGTGTATTTTTCCCTCCTCGAGTTTGTATGGTTTGATCTAGCTATCCAATTAAATCAACCCATTACATCTGTTTCAAACATGACAAAAGAACAACATAAGGGTTTAAACAGAGTTGATTTAAAAATCATACACAAGGACAGGTAAATCCTAAGTATGACATTTTCAGTTACAAACATTTCTATTCATTTTCATGGATGAATCATAAATTATTTGCATCTTTGATATTTCTTTATAATTTCAAAGTGTACTCTCTTTATTAAGTAGAAGGTTCCAGCAGTGCTGAACTGTGTATCTTAGCAGGAATTAAACAAAACAAAACAAAACCCAACCAACCAACAACCCCAAACCAAAAACAAACAAACAAACTCCCCAAAAAATCAGTATGGTCAACATAACTTTATTGTCTTTAAAGACTGATCTTAGAGTAGCAATTCCTTCTGCTTTGATACCATACACTTTATTAGAAAAATATATGCCACTACAGAAGTTTATGATGCTTTGTTTACCTTTTCTGTCATCTGGAAGCAACATATTTCCACTTGAAGAAAGATGTACCCCATGCCAATCTGCTGTGAAGATATTGGGTTCAATCAATTCAGCAGCATCTAGGGAAAAAAAAAGAGACCAAAAAGATAAAGACACCTGAAAAGTCCATATTTCCCATTTGACAAAACTTCAGACTACTAGGAAGCAGTTTATACTTTCTTATGTTTCCCAGTGCAACCGAAAGTCAAAAGAAATTTCAGTACTT
>WBNO01004714.1:29867-119779 GCA_013400575.1 Peucedramus taeniatus | reverse complement strand
AGCAGGTACCGCGGGGCGGGGGGTCCCGGGTGGGCACCAGCTCCAGCCCCCGGGGCGACCGGGGCGTCAGCCCTTGGCGGCTGCGGTGCGCGGGTGAGGAGGGGCCGCGCGGAGCCGGTGCTGCCGCGGAGAAGTTGCCGGGCGCGTTAAGTGGGAGACTGCGGCGCCCGGTCATCCCATCCAATCCCATCCCATCCCTTTCTCCCCCTTGTCCCCGTCCCACACGCTTTTTTCTTTTATTTTATTTTTTTTTTTATTTGAAAACATTGTGCCGAACATACAACTCGGGTGTAATCCAGGCGTTTTAGAGTGCTTCCTTAAAATTTCAGAGATGAGTAGCCATGAGGAGCTGGCCGAGAAGGGGTATTCATTGATTCAAATGCGGATTGGTCTGTGTTCTCCTTGAGTCAGCTACAGCACTTAGGTTCAGTCAAAGCCCGCGTTCCGAGCGCTTGCGCCTGTAGTTTGCAGAGGGGAGGCAGGTACGGAGGTCGTAAAAACTACTAGGAAATTGTAAAATTAGCAGCCCCAGTGCGCTTGAGGGGAACGGCATTAGAGAAGTTGCTGACTTCCGAGTAGCGGTGGCACCAGAAGTTCTCCTCCTTGCCATACAGCCTGTCACAGCTGGAGGAGTTTTTCACCCTGCTCGGCAAAGTTACCCTCTCTGTGAAGGGACGGTTTCGCTCTGCTGTCGTTGCTAAAGAAGATGCGCTTAGTTAGAAACTGTGTGTGTGAAGAAATGAGTTCCCATTGCAGCAGTCGGTTCTAAGGAAACTTTTAATTTTGTGCTTCAAGAAACCTGATTACTTCTTGGATTGCTTTTCTACCTTGGTTTAGAAGGTATGGTAACACTGCTAGACATTGTGCAAAGCATTCTGCTTCCAAAATTGTTAAAAGTTAATAGTACTGTATCAGAAAATTTCGTAGTGTATGATTGCAAATTATCTCAAAAAAACAATGTTTTGTGGGATGCAAGAATTTTTAGACCTTTATGGTCACTGGCTTAAAGTATTGAAATTGTTGTAGAGGAATATAATGTTATTTCTTTTTACTTTTTCTTTCTTTTTTATTTTCTTTTTTTTCCCTTTCACTAAATCTTAGTACAGGAAGTGTTTTCAAGGACTTTGTGTGGAGGTTAGAAGTTAGGACTTAGAGCTTCTTGACTACGTATTTTTCTTTCCGATATCTGGGTGCTACTAAGGTTACATCGATATGCATTTACTGTCCAGATGTCCAAACCCTAACCAAATTAAATAAACCAGGAATATAATCCTGGTTATCTTTTGTGCACTCACATTAACAACCCATTTTCTAGACTTTAATAGTTTGGCTTTAAAATTCAAAGCTGTAATTCATTGTAAAGTCCAAGTCCTTTAAAAGACACGCTTTGTTAGTTTCAGTTGACTGCTCACATCAGTTGTAACTCGCATGGAGTCTGCAGTACCATGGAGTATGATTTGCTGTTAAACGTTATAAATTATCATTGAAATGTAAAAAAAAAAGCATATTGATATGCTGCATTTGGAAGTAAGTACTAAAATTCCTTTCAAATACTTGGAAATACTTTATCTGAATCAGCTAAGCAGGGACATGTTCTGAGTGGCTTGTGGCTCTGCTCTCTCACCTTGCTAATGAATTGCATAGTTTAAGGTGTTTGAAGCCTTAGTGAAATAGAAAAATGAAGGATGCAATGCCTTTAGCTTCTGAATTTTCCAAACAAAATTTTTGCACTTAGTTAACTTTGTTTATTCTTTGTTCTCTTCGTTATTGAGGGAAAATGTAAGTCCAGAAAAGCGAGAATGGATTTGTCCATATTACCATGAAAATGCCCCATTCCTGGGTTAATGTAACAGTCGATACAGTAGTTGACACTATGTCTCTTTTCTAAAAGGTTTCATTGCTCCTGTGCGTAGACTTCTTTCTAACATTGGCATGGTCTATTTTGATTTTAATTTGTGTTGGTCAAGAAACTGAATAAAATCCACAAGATATACTGCTTAAAGTGCCTTATGTCCCCACCCCCTCAATCTTTAGCAAAACTCTACCAAGTTTTAGTTATATGGCTGTATGCCTTATTCTTTGTCAAAGCCTTTGAAACAAGCCTGAAGACATGAGAAACCAAATGCAGACCATGTGCAAGACCAAGAACTCTTAAAACAGTTCATGTCCTTATGATAGCTGTCTGTAGCAGAACTGTGGGGGGGAAGTGTCCGAAATACTGCAGAGCTCTGCATTTTACGTAGTTCATGTTTCTGTTATCCCAGACTTGCTTCCAACCTTAAAGACTTTATCACAAATCTTAGTATTGGTGACTACCCGTGTGCTCTTTTTCTTTTTTTTCTTTTTTTTCTTTTTTTTGAGTAAAGTAGTTGAAACTCAGAACATGAGATATTGCAAGTTTATGAAAAAGAAATATAAATAGAAATTATATCCTTAATTGTATGGTAAATTTAAGATAAAAGCCAAGGAGAAATCAGGTTTATCCACTGAGTGAGAAGACTGACTAGACTAAAGTCAATGGAAGTCCAATGCTAGATATCCCCAGCATCCAGGACCTCAAACCTAGTGTGCTGATCCTTACAAGAGTCCTCTACCTACTTGATATGGTTTCCAGGGGAAATGACAGGAACACAGAAGCATAGTATGAAATTGTACTGACTGTCCTGATTCAGCCAGGAAAGAGTGACGGATGCTAGTATTTGAAGAGGAATCACTAATGTCTCTGGGCCAATGTAATGATGGGAAGACAGGGCAGAGGACTCTTTGCCCTTCATGCTCCCAGTAACTGGAGAAGCTTAGGCACTGATCCTGTGTGCATCCTTTGTCCCAGCTGAGTATTTCTCAGGTTGGCTACTTAACTACAAGTGAGGAAAGTGCCTTGGTGCATTTTTAGTAGGTCCCATTCTCCTGAGTAGCATCAGAGAGACAAGCTTGTCATATACCTTGGACTTTCCACCCCAGCTCCCAGCTGCCAGTATTCCCTCCAGGAATGATCTGGTTGCTCGCTCCCTTTTATAAACATGAACAGCACCTTTGTCATTTGTGTTGCATTCAGCATACCATTAAAAAATGCAATAGTCTCCATCTCAGCATTACTGTAGCAGTTTTCCTTTCCCTTGTGGACCTTAATACCAAAAACCTGGTCTGCTTGCCGCTTCCACTGCATAGCAATGCAGAAATGTAACTGGATAACCAATCCACGGAGTTTTACAACAATGCAAAACTTCTTTCTCATCATTAAAATTGTATAACTCCAAAATGAAGCCAAAAGCATTTCCAGATATATTTTATTTGAGCTTAGGTACTTCTTACACTAACACCACAATTTTGCAGAAAACAAGGAAATGGGTCCAGTCTGTATTTCAGCAACAGAAAGCAAGGGCATAATGAATCGTATGCTGTTCTGGCAGATCATTTTTGGCAATGTTCTCTTAAAAAGTCCAGAAGATATCAAAAGTCATGGATCACAGCCTAATTGTGTGGCTCTTTGTCAGGAAAAACTTCCATTGAAGGCTTGTGGGATTTTTTTCCTCCTGTTTTATGTGCAAGAAAACTGGATCCATAGTAATTTTTGTTTTTTGGTCAAGATTCACATATGTACTTCATTACATTTTGATCAGTCATTACTTTCTACTATTATTAAAAGTAATAGAATTAGACCTAAAAAAATAATAGTAAAATAGTAGAATTTAGTGTAGCAATAATGGAATCTTTGGAAAATGTTGTCATCCTTACGAGAGTAAAGCAGGATGCACTGCTGGCTCCCCTGGAATTCCCCTCCCAAGTGACAAACACCACTTTTCTAGCAAGTATAAAATTACTCAGAAAGAAAGAACTGGGAATACATTATGCCAGTTGAGAAGTGGAGGATAAGAACTCTCATCAGTGTTTTCTGTGGCTATAATTCTTTGGGAAGCCTTTTTAAATGGTTGCAATTCAATGCGAGAGTCAAAAGAGGAAAGACCTATTCTTCACTGGTATAATTTCTGTAATCCAAAGATTATTTTTGCTCCCCCCACCCAACACTGGAGTGGAAAAGAGTTTAGGAGGTGAGTGTGAATGCCATATGAAGCAAGGCAGACAGCCTCAGTCTTGCCAGCTTTACGGCATTTTTTCAAACAGGAGACTACTTTAAATGCCTTCCGCTGATCCAAAGTAGCTACGGGAGTTTTCTCTCTCCAATGCCTATCCAGCAAAGTGGACTGTCTTCAGCTGGAAAACTCCCTTCTTCCAAGATCGACTGTGGCTTGTTGTCCCTTTATCAATCTATACATAAACCTGGCTACAACTCAACAAAAGTTTTGTTTGCTCCCTAAATTTAAACAGAATTATGTGTACCCCTTAAGATATGTTGCAATGCATCTTTATTAAAACCCCGACAACCTCTGCCTCAGCCTTCTCCTTCAGAACACAGCTTCCTCCATGCTTTAAGGTGGTGAGCAAGAAGAGAGCAGGTGGTTTTTGCACTAAGCAGTTTACCACCAACACTGTGGTGGCTGCAAAAGTAGGTCCTAGTTCTGAAAAATACATGCATGTTCTTAGCTTTGTTTGTACCATTGCAAATTCTTGGGGATAGAACCATGCAGGTTTGAGAACTGCATGGCACACTTATGCTTCTTGTATAAATGCTTCCAAAGGCCGTTCAGACTGCAGGTTTGGATGAGCAGTCCCACTGAAATCATCGTATTTTTTAAACCATGGGAACTGTCCACTTCTCTTGCTTATTTTGCTTATTTCATGTGAAAGATTTACATTTCTTCTTCAGATCTCACTTGCTCTAGCTTTCTCAGTGAAAGAGAAACTTGCTCTGTAAGATTCCCTGCTGAATTGCTTCATTTTTCTGCTTGTTTCAACTCACTGAGAGCAGCAGAGCAATTACAGTATAAAGCTGGAATTGGCCATAGTGGATTGGACCCAAAATATTTGCAAAAGCAGAGTGAGTTAACTGAAATATATAGTGTGGAGGAACTTGCTAATTTGCTTTAATTTTAGGAGTTATTTTTAGGTTTATTTAAGGGTAAAAAAAAAATCATACCAATCTCTAATATGCTTATTCAGGCTGGTAATGTCCTTTAATAATCTGTAACAGCCTGAACAGTTTGAAGGGAAATTAGGAAGCAACTCTGTGATCATGAAGCAGTTACTGAAACCTTCTATAATTCTGACAAATTGACTACTGATATATTGTGGAGTATACTTGGCAATAACAATTCTCGACATAAGGAGGTGCTTTTATGTTCTCTCTACTGCATATTTAGGCACACTGTGGTGAGGACATCCTACACTTTTAAAATCAGATAAATAGACGTATACAAAAAGTACAGCTCTTCATCTGCTGTTTGCCTCCCCTTGAGAGAGAGCTTTGGAAGGATGTCCAAGAGATCTGTTTGGCCACTTGAGAATATGCTGTGTTCTTAGATAGTGCCTTAATTTACACCCCTCACCTTTTATAGTTAGTTTATTTATAAGATGGAAGTGTGTGCGTTTTCTTTGTCCTGGTGAATTTATTCCACTTTTCTGCTTGATTTTTAGTGAATAAAGGTGACAGGGTTTAATGAGTTTATAAAACTTGCTCTTAATTAGGAAAATTACCTTCATTTTTTTCTCATATTGTGGAAACAATTTATAATTATTCTGGTTGCAATTCAAAAACTTGAAGGAAGAACCTTTTTCATATTTACAATTATATCAAGTCCAGTAATTTGCACACAAAGTCAATAAAAGAATGGATTTTTTATTATCTCCTTTAGCAATTAATTGTTACATGAATATAGCTCAAACAGAGAAAATGCTGGGAGGAGCACATATGGAAAAAACATATATGACACAAGATGCACTTTTTATCATTTGTCAGTGATTTGAAAAAAGAATTCCTAAAGAACCAAGAATTATGTAGGATCTTTGAGACAACTTTTTTTACACCCTCACAATTGTTCCCTAACACGGAAATTAATTTTACATGTGCCAGACATTTAAATGTTTCACATCTGCACTGTTAGCAGAGTTCTTTTCTTAATCTTGTGTGTTGAATTACAGTGCTTCCTTCATTTTGCAGACAGGAGCTCTCCATTGAAATTTCACTGTATGCTCATAATTGTATTGTCAATTCGTGTAGTTAACCAGCATTTACACTAGGCAGGAATAGAGAAATGACTGAATAAACTAAACAGCTCCCTTGACTATGTAGGAAATGCTGAATACAGAATTAGTGCAGAGGGAAAGAAATTGATCCACTTAGTTTTAACCTTTTTTCTGCTTTAATGCAGTCCTTTAAAAGACCTGCAAGTATTTGTTTTGGTTTTTTGAACAAAAATGGAAGGACATTGAAGTGCTCATTGCGACTCTCAGTTTTCAGAAAGGACCACCCCTCACCTTGGTAGTTATTATTTACATTGAGCTGTGTGATGAGGCGGAAATTAAAAATAGAATTAAAATGGTTCTAAAGTAGAGTCATTCACAGAGATTGTGAAGTGTAGCATATTAAATTACAATAATAAAGCTAATTATCAGCTGCTTGCTGAGATATTGAATGCTTTTAATTAAAATGAGTTTGTAGAATTCTAGCAGTTTTCTTCAGGTATTTGAAGATTGGTTATACAATACAGATTACCTTCTTTCCATGTTTAATGGCCTTCCTGTTGCATGTTTAACCATATTTAGCACATTTGTACATGAAGTTACAAGCTTATATTTATATTTATATTTATATTTATATTTATACTAGCTCATTGGTTTAAAATTAAGCTAAATGTTAAATCCTTTTACAAAAGTGTCTTTATTCACCTCTTCTCTTGGTTGTTGCCCTATATTCCATGACTTCCGTGGATACAACAGGCTTGGCTCTGTTAGGTTGAGACCCTCTGGTGCAATTAGAAATGCAGCTGTACTGCTGTTCTAAAGGCAGATGCAACTCCCAGCTTAAACCCCAAAAGACTGATGACATATAGATGAGACCACTCCTAACCTGTTTTTAATGTGCAAATTCTCCTGTCAGGTATGTTAAGGGTTATAGGAGTTAGGTGTTTTTCAGGCTGCAACCTCCTTTTACTTTATTAATTTATTTATTAAATTTATCTTTATGTGTCTTGGGTGGTTGAATCTAGGACCCATTTTAGGAGCTTCACTTTAATTAGGTTTTAAAGCAGATTAGGGTTTTATGGTTGTGGTTGTTGGTTTGGAGTTTTAGTTTGCTAAAGGTGAAACCTGTGAGGTGAGGAGCCAGTGAGACATGTCAGAGACCACAGACATGAGGCGTGCTCACACACCAGCGCTCCATTAGAGCCAGCTGCTCCAGTGACCAGTGTGAGCGGTCCCTTTCCTGCCATGGCGCTGCTTACAGAAGTGGGCATTGCACAGTCAGTCCTTTCCCCAAGGTGACTGTGGAAGTAAAGCTGGGGTTTGCCTCTTTGCTTGTTTTTCACACTCAACCCAGAGTTGCCACCACTGATGAAAACATGTTCCCCTCACTTTTCATATTTGCAAAAGCACTTGCAGAGCATCAGGTCCCATGTAGAAAGTTTATTTCCCCTCCCCTCAAGACTTTGTGAGCGCTTATTTTCTGCTTTGAGGTTTCATGGAAGTGTACCTGCCCCTGTGGGCCACACTCAAGACAGAAGTGTTCCTTCAGGCACCTTTCTGTCTGCTCAGCATGGCTAAACCTAAGAATTGTCAGGAAACATGCAGCTGGATGTGGTGTATGTTTGTGGAGTCCTTGCAGCACCAGAGGTAGAGCTCTCTGTAGAGGGAAGGACAGCTCTGAGTTTAGGTGTGCTGGTGTAAGACCAAAGTGGCTCCACAAATATCAGCATTTGGGATCTCTTTTCCTTATGAGGTTCTTTTCCTTCCAGTTAGGTTCCATTGTGCTGAGTGTAGAGCACATCTTGTCCCTGAGAAGTCAGTACATACGTAGCTCGGGAAACACAGAAGAGAAAAAGGGTAGCTAGTCTTTGGCATTGGATTAGGTCATTCCATTGAATCACATCAATGGCCCAATCTTGTGATCTTTTAATATCCTAGCAGGGTTGTAGAAGGACTGACATGTTTACACATACTTTGTATCAATTGATGAAGCATTGTATAAATGCTAAGCATTCATTTTATTGACAAGGACATTTCCTTTGAATTTGCTGGGAGACAAAATAATAAACCAAGATTTGCCAATAATTAATTTGCTTTATTCTGAAAAATTAGAAAATCTTGACCTTACAATTACTTCTTCCTATTTACACCTGGAATTCTAAAAGGTCCTAAATCACCTTCTGGTTGTAATTTACATTAGGTATAAATGGAGCAGTACTTCCAGTGATCCATGTGATGTATTTTGATATATTATTAAAACACAGCATAAGTTATATTGTATAGAAAGTTGCAAGGAGGGAAATTTGTGATATGTAAATTTTTTTCGGGACAAATGCTGACTAACTTTAATCCAAAATCTTTGTGTAATCATGGTCACTTAGATGCTTCCTTATTTAAAACAAAATTAGCATAACCTTTCAGAAGGTTTGTGTGTTGATTACAAGGTAATTTAAAGTTGCGATATTTTGATTCTGTTTCCAAAGGATTGTAGTAGCTTCATCTCTGAATCTGGTATTCATAGTCTGAAGAGGAAAGCATACAGGTTAGAGTTCCTTATCGGAACAGCCTTGAAGAAATAATTTTATGTATTTTGAAAGGAATTTTATCAGTTTTGTAGCTCTTATAATAAGGGGCCAAACTTTGAAGCTATTTGTATTCCTAAAGAGAAGAATTATCTATTATCACCTAGGTGCTAATCCCTTTCCTGCTGTAAATCGGAGTGAGAGGTTCAGCATTTGAGAGCAAGATTGTTTCAGTCAGGTGCCCACCCAGCTTTTGATTTCTAACTTTGGGCTCTTAAATTAGCTGAAAACCTGAAGAGATGTGACTGCATTGAAGACAATGAAGCCATACACACTTCTTAGGCTAGTGACAAATTTGATTCATGGGTAAAACTTAAACAGTGAAAAATTAAAAACATCTTTTTCGTGCCAAACTGAAACAGACCATAATTTTAGGATTTTATGTCAGAAACATTTCTAAAACATTTTTCTTTTAGATAAATCATTGTAAAGGCTTATTGATTTACAAATTGATTGATAACAAACAGATTAGTGCAAATTCTCATATCTGTACATAAGATCTCTTATTTTCCAGAGAGTGAAGATTCTTGCTTCTGCTGATTCTAGAGTAGAGGAAAGGGAGAAAAATCAGAGCATGGTTTCCTATTCATAGATTCACCGTATCAAAGGCAAAAGGGTAAATTCTACCCTTACTTAAAATTTAGCCTAAGACCTGTTATGCTCAAGTCTGGCATGACTTTTAACAGATGCAGAGCCAAAACTTACACATGGCCAATTGCAGAACTGAGATGGGGTGCCAGATGTCCTGTCATATATTCTTTGCTGATACAGGGCCTAAGCTGAAGTTAGCTGGGATTTCATTAGTATTTACCAGATGCAATAAGAGTACAATCTTCCTCTGGTAGGGATTCAAGCACCCTTGAGGATTTTTTATAGTTCTTTTTTTTTCTGCTTTTATCAATTTGTGTAGTCCTTGTGGATCTTAATATACATTTAGGAACCATGCTTAATGATTCTAAGTAATTCTTGGGAAGGAAAAAAAATCCTTCCAGCATGACTTTTCCACCAGCTCTATTTCTTCTCAATGTTTCATCCCTGCAAAACGTATCAGCTTTGCTGAATGTTTTAAAGTCACCTAATTCAAGTATAAACCCTGATGCCATCAGTGTGAGATCTGAGGGTGTGTGTTTCAGGACAGGCAGTCATCCAACCTCAAAGAAAGCAAGCTAAGATTATTCCCAAAAAAAAAAACAAAACAAAACAAAGAAACAAAAAATCCTCACAACAAACTGTACTCCAGTTTACTTTCATTAAAAAAACCCAAACCAAACAAGCAAAAAAAATCAGCCCTGTAGTTTAGCTCTTCATTTAAGAAATCAGGAAATGGGACTTCTCCATTGGGAAGTGTTTTCCAACAGAATTCTGCTTGATGACAACAAGGGACAGGAAGAAGTACAGCTTTGTGGTTTAAGTTGCAGAAGTGCTGAGTGCTAAGCTTGTCATGAGAAAGGCAGGTAAATTCAGGAATACAAAACTAGAAGAAACTTTCTTCTTTGCACCTCCTCCCCTTTGCACTCCCAGTTCTGCTGAAGCCCCAGAAGCAGTGAGAAGGCAGGTGCAGTTGGAATAAAGGCCCCTTCCTGAGTGTGACTCCTTTCTGGTGGGTATATTCTTGGGGTGGTTTTTTGGTGGGTTAGGTTTCACCATCCTCTGGAAAAATGTGTAGTAATCAACTGATTAATAGTAGATGGGTGACCCTAGAAGGCAGTAGTAAAATGCATTCCCATTTCTTTTTTTCTTCCTTTGTGTTCAGTCATACTTGCAGGAGAAGTAAGGCGTTTGTACCTTACCACCTGCCATAAATGCACCATGCTTCCAGTAACTGAGCAGGCTGTAAGTGTAGGGTTTTCCCTCCTGCAAGAGAAGCTGCTTTTCCCACTGACTACTTTAATAAAAATGGACCTATTGAAAGCTCTTCAGTCCCATAGGAACTGATGCAAATTGTTGAGTGGAAGGTGGTTTTTTACATTTTGCATAGCTGTAGTAATTTCTGAGAACTATATATAGACATTAAACAAATTGCTTGTATGGAATTAAAGTTTAGGTGCAGAATAAAGCAAGACAGAGCATTATTGGATTTTAAGCAGTGTTACAGTACATGTGCAACAGCCAGAATGCTCTGTAAGAATACCCAATGTTTTTTGCAAACTGCATAGACCATAATCTGTTCAACACCCTATCTGTCTGCAGCCCTGTAGTCTACACACTCTTTTTGCAATTCTAGCATGGGTCTGGTGAGGAAAGCCAGGATTTGTAAGCTGAAAGGTGGGGGGCAGCAATATATTGGATCTGAGATGTAATGTTGACATTCAGATCAAGTGAGTAGACCGTAAGATGTATGAAATCATTAGATACAATAATAGCTGTTACTTTTCCATTGCAAATTTTTGGAGAGCCAGTTGAAGATCTTATTTTGGAAAAGCAATAATCATGGAAATTGGGCTAAAAAGGTTAGGATAAAGTTGAACCCTTTCCCAGGAATTCGAACTACATCCTCCTCTGCTTCCATCCCTCAAGAAAATGCTTGTTTAATTCCAGGAAGCAGGCTTGACAGTGCAAGCATCTCAGTTATAAGGAACAGCAAAGAACAACTTCTCTGCTTGGTAGGATGTGGAGCCAACCGCAGCGGGTGAAGATGTGACCTAACATTCCCCAGCTGATCAAAGAGTGTGTAGGCTTTTTGTCCCCTCTCCACCTGAGGGTACCTCAGCTGCCCATGCCATACTTCAAGGTGGAGACCAAGTTGTGATGGGACTACCTGCTCCAGCAGCACATCTGTTATTCAAGGGGCCACCAGCTGTCTGTGGCCAGCATTCGAGCCCTGGGACCTGCAGGGTCCCCTTCTGATTGAGAACCTGAATTTTGTTTCTACCCCACTAACTCTCCACACGCTTCTCCCCGGTGCTTGTGGTCACTGGTTGCTGGCTCCTCGGAAGATGGTGTGTCGCAAGCAGAGGGCAGGAGCTTCCTGGTATCGCTTACCATGCCGTGGAGCCAGCCATCTGTCAGCAAAACAGGAAGGCACGGGTTCCTTCTCCCTCCTGGGCTTGTTTCGCTATTTTCGGGAGCTGTACTTCTGCCCCGCGCCGTGCCAGGCTGGTGCGATCTGAGGGAAGGGCTCCCAGGAGAGCGAGGGGCCAAAGCCTGGAGCTGCTGCTCTGCCCATCTGCTGTGGCTGGAGGTGTATTCATTATTAATGGAGGTAGTGGCTGTTGCTGCTCAGATATGCAGCCCTGCCTGGGTAAATGAGACATTCTTCAGCAAATTGCTTCGGTTTTTGATTGCTGATTGTACGTGTGTCACCAAGCTGACTCAAGGTTCATCGATGCATGCTCAGTAAATTAGAAAGAACATAACTATGGATCAACCAAGAGAATGAATTCTGTGCCTACAATGACCCAGGGCCATTTAATTTTCTGCTTAATTTTGTTGCAGTCAGTTTGCATTTTGGGTTATTATGCAGTAGGAAATTAACAATAAATAACAAATTTGGTCCTCCTGTGCTTGTAATGATATTTTTATAAATCTTTGTAATGCTGTTTTTCAAAGGATCAAGGTCTGCGCCAGTCTGATACTCCAGCAAGTATGCAGGGAGGAAATAAAGAGAAAAATACATTATTCTTCCCAGATAATCTTTTAGTTAAATAGCAAAGGGTTTTTTTTTTTCCTTTCCCCTTCTTTCTCCTTCTGTGTGTGAGGTGTTTTTTTTTTTCTTTTTCTGTGTGTGTATGTGTGTGTTATTTTACATTAACATAAGGCTCTTCCTCTCTTCTCAGATAACTCGAGGAAAATGGAAACAGATGAGGCTCAAGATATGTCCCAGGTTTCAGGTGAGGTCCTTACTTCTACAAAGAAAATACTAAATTCCTGCTCATCTTTCTAGCACAGTACAAGGTTTTTCTTGTCAATATAATTGCTTTGGGTCTTTTTTAAAACCAAAGTGGGAATTGAGATATAATTAATGATATCACTTGATATCAAGCCCAGTGGCTCATGGATTTTTTTAAAAGGGACTGTGTAAATAAAAAGGTCAAGGGAATATAGGAGCATAGATGTAATTTTGCATTAAGCCTGTCGTAGTGTATCCCTAAAGCATGGTCAGGTGCACATTTACACCATTTCTTTTGGGACCAAATTTCTGATTGTTACAAAATAAATATAGAACAAACTAAACTCACCCGGTGAGAGGGGGCAAATACTAATGAAAACCAAACTATAATTACCATATAGGGTTATTTGATTTTTTTCCAAAGCATTCAGTTTTACTTATGTTTACATCTATAAAAACAGAAAAGAAAAAAAGAGGAGTCAAAAGAGCAAGAAGAAAAAAGAAAATGATATCTGATTGGCATGAGACTTTATGCTTGTAATTTTTTTTGTCCAAGATAATATTTTGAAATATGTTTAAATGGCAGAGAATTTGGGTTTCTAAAACTTGCTCCATAGTCACATGAATAAGATTTTGCAGTTTTATACCATATTGGTATTCCTTGGGGGTATTCTTAACTTCCTTGGAAATTTGTTCTGTAAAAAATTGGCTTAGCAAGATAATACATATTGATATTGTTGTGCCTGCACAGTTGAAAAAGGCCAAGTTACTGTCTTTCCCAGTTTCCCTACTATGTTGGCAGCTGCAACGGTTGATGGCTTTCAGTTTTCACTTTTAGTGTTCAGCTTGGAACAAGACAGCCCCATCACTGAGCCCACTCACAGCAGACACCTGGGCATGCAGCTCTTGCTTCAGAGGCAGCTCTTGGGCACTGCTGCCTCGGGACCTGGGGGGGGTCTAGCTATTGGAGATAGCTGGTAAAGGTCTGGGCACAGTGTGGGTGACTATGTCACTGGTTTTTCTGAAATACGTGAATACAGTTTTCTTTCCTTCTCTCTTTTGTTATTTTTCTGCATCCTTTCTCAAAATGTTTAAATGTTCTGTCAAAAATTGGAACCCAGAACTTTCTATGTCATCTGAGAAATAAAAATTAAACACATTTTCTATCAAAGAGCAACAGTATAATAATCTTTCATGCCAATAGAAGATTACCAGTTATGTTTATCATATGGGAGTAATTTCTAGTTAGCCCTGTGGAGACATGTTGCACTCCCTCCTGAGGTAACAAACTTGGAATTGTAACTGAATAAACTTACACCTCTCTGCTTTTTTCATGTTGAACCAATCTGTAAATGAAATAAAATCTGTCTTATACATGCAGTTCCTGAAGCATTTGTGGCCTTAGCAGAAAAAGCAGTGGGGTTTTAGTTGTTTATTCACTTTGGATCTGCTTGGAACAATGAGAGGCACCACGATTTGAGTCCAGCTCCTCTGCCTGCTGCAGAAACCCCTCCCTGCTTGCATGAGCTCTTTCAGGCAGAAGCACTGACCTCCTCTTCCTCTGCAGCAGCACAGGCTACCCTGGATACCCCCATCTAACCGTTGTGGTATTCTTTACAATGGTGTGACTTTGAGATCCACACCTGCTACTTCTTACTGGAGAAGTACTAGAGTACTTGTTTTTCTTTTGACATGAAGAGTAGCAGCAGGGGACATGCTGCCTTGAGTCAAGGATTAGATTGCTGGAGCAACAACTTTACATTCCTTGTGGTCTGCCTCTCCCCTTCAGAGGGAAATCTTACAAGAAACTTTGCCATTTTGAATGCTTGTATATATGTAGATATATACAAAATAGATGTATATCTATAATTTGTAGTTCTCAAAGTTTTCTGTAGTTGAACCACTGTAGTATTTTGCTGTGCCTTTTAGCTTTTCTAGCATATCATGCAATAATACTATTATGCAATGAGAGAGGGCTTTCTTGAAAAAGAAAGTTACCTTTGATAAGAGGGAGACCTCACAAACAGATTAAAGTCTGCTTTGAAGTCTTCCTGCTGTTTCTGTCACTGAGCATCTGATACTTTCTGTGAGCAAAGGTTGTGACTTGTATTGGGTTGTTAGCTGAATTTATGGCCAAAGAAAGAACTTCCTAATTTACTTTCATTTATGGTAAGAGTTATGTGGGAACTCACCCTCTGGAAATGAGAGTTTGTCAGATTAGGTTCCACAGATACTGGCTCTTTGTAAGCTCTTACTAGACTTCAAAAGCAGAGGATCTGAAGGTACAGGGATGTTACCTACTTCTTTCTCATAGGTTGGTGAATGCAGAAAGGAATTTTCACCCTTGTATTCTTCTGGGTTTCTATGTGCTTCTGGGATGCTTCCTAGCATAATGAGGGAACTCAGCTATATTTTGGGAACCAGTTAAACAATTGCACTGTTTCAGGGGTGTAAGATTGTCCTGTCAACTGTAAAACACTTATTTATTTCTTCTATTTTATGAGTATTGCTCATCAGGTGTAGCTGGCTCTCTGGGCCCATGGAATTAGGGGACTTGGTTCACTAGCACACTTGGTTGTGTTTTTAAAAAATATAATTAAAAATAAATTTGATTTGGTGGGTTTCTTCAGGGCTTTTTGTTTTGTTTTTCGACTCAAAAATAAAGAAGGTCTCTAGAAACAGTCACCCCAGCTCAAATGCGGTGTTTTGCAGCCATGTGCTTTATGCAGCTGCAGCTGACTCAGGTGTGGCAGCAGCCAGCCAGACCAGGAGAGTATAAAACTGATGTGAGTGAGCCAAATCCTGTGTGCACACAGGCATTCCCACCTCGGGGAATCCAGGCATGGCTGACTCCTAGAGGAACTGAAATATTGTGTGACTAGCACAGAGTTCACACTTTTTAGTTTTCTCCTGAAAGTGATATTTCATGAGACAAGCAGTTGCAGTTCTGAAATGAGGAGAGAGCTGACATACATTTAACCAAATGGTATCCGGCATCCGTAAAAGAGTCAGAAAACACAGATAATATCTCACTTAACAAGCAGTATTTTTCCTGCCTTTTTTTTCTTTTTTTTTTTCTTTTTTTTTTTTTTTTTTTTTTTTTTTTTTTTTTTTTTTCAGTTCTATGGCCTAACAGTTAAGGAAGGTGAAAAAACAGTACAAATGTTTTCACATCTAACATTAAGAGATCTCCTAGAACAAACCAGGCTGTGCTGCACTCTGCAAAAGCAGGAAGAAGAAACCCTCAATATTAAATACACACACACCCAACATTAGTTTGTGAAAGGATAGGGAATGAGATTTCTATAAGACATCCTGCCCTGGCTTTCTTTTTAAACAGTCGGAGCACCAGCAGCACCATTCTGGCATGAACTGAATCACCCTCAGAGCTGTATGTACATGTTGAAGGAACACCAGGCTAAGGATTTTGACAGAAATAAAGGATATTAAAACCTTATTGAACTGGGCAGTTTTTTTCCCTTCCTCTCTTTCCTTATGGCTTCAAGTATATTTCTAGGGCAGAGATAAGGAAACTCAAATAGAGAGAAGTTGAGGGTCTTGCCAGGCATCACTGATAGGTTAGGCTCTTTGACTATTTTTATACAGAAATGGCAGAGATGGCAAAAAACCATCTTACAGAGATGCAGATTAAAATAAAGGAATATTTGATACAGCATGTAGTTGTAATTCTTTTAGTTTATGACTTAACCAAGAGCAACACCAATCAGTGGCAGTACCAGAAACAGAACTTCAGTTCCACAGCTAAGGTGGCTTTTTATAATATTTAATTTAAAAACCCAAAAGATTTTTGTGTCCTCTCCACCCCAAGATTAGATTCTATTTTAATACCTCACTTCTGTTATGTGACTTTTGAATAATTTTCCTCAGTACTGGCCACTAGGTATTGGGGTGGGGTTTAGCTCCTTTTCCTTTGACCAGTTGTTGTTCTGGGCATGTCTGTTTGAAATTAAAATGGAAAGCATTCCCACCTTTCCCCACCCCCCTTCCATTTCTAAGTTCAATGGGAAAAGCATGTTAGTGAGATTGTGTATGTGTAAGATTGTCATGCAGTAATGAACTTACCATGCTATAATGGTTTAGAGGTAGTTAAAGCATGAAATACAAATACAACGCTCTAGAATCCAAGAGACAGAGCTCAATAAGTGGATCTATTTTAAATCTACTATTTTTGTCCTGTCTTTTTGCATGTAGGGATTTCTCAATCATGTGTAACAAGAAGAAATCAAATTATATTAAATGTGTCATTAAAGACAAGTTTACTAAGTTTTCTTAACTGCAGTCTCCTGCAAATATGAAACAGACTTGATCTCCAGCTTCTGCCCCACCAAGTCCATGAGGCAAGTCCAATACATACCACCTGGGCAAACTGCTATTAATTTAACAAGTAGAAGACTGATACTCATTTAGTGACCCAAAGAGTTCACCACTGCAAATGTACTCTTCTGCTAACAGGTTTCTATTCTAAAAAGACTGCTCTGACTTCAGAGTATTCTACCTAGACTACATATTGTAAGATGCCTAATAACACACTCATAAAGATATTATTTTGTTTGTTATCTGTTTTCCCATAGTTTTGGTATTATGAGTTTATATTGGTTTGTAGTCAAAAATAGTCTTTAGGTCTTTAGGATGATTGTACTTCTCAGCCTAGACTCAGTCAAAATATCAATGTCCATTACTGTAACTGGGAGTGCTGTTTCATCCTTGGAAGACACAGGTAGCTTTGGATTACTGTTACTTTTCTATTAATTTCCTTAACTTATGTATAATGTGAAGAGAGCTGCCAGGCTGTTGCTTGCCCTCCAATTAAACCTCTGGGGTTTTTTGGTTTTTGTTTTGTGTGGGACAAAATGTGTTGAACAAACTGAAATACTTCAGCTGTCTCTCCTCACTTGTGCATCTTATCTGTAAGAGATACTTCAGCTTGGCAGGTTAGAACTTGCAACAGAAAGTTGCTGTCAGTTCTGTAAGTTCTCTACATCCCAGAAATCTAAAGAAATGATTAAATAAGGAGCTAAATAGTGAATGGCAAAAAAAAAAATTAACTTACTTCCTGCTTTTATTTTATTTTGCTGTAAAATTCATACTCCCTCCTGTCCAATTATGCAATCCACCTTTGCTCTTGCACTGGCATCCAGTGGGTACAATTTACCCATTTAAGAATACACCACAGAAGCTGGGTACGAGGGGGACCTTATTAAATCATGTAGTTTGTCCCCCTGCCAGTGCAGGACTGTTTCTTCATTACCCTGGAGTCCTCTGGCTGCAGTTTGGGATGGTTCACCTGATGCTGCTCTCAAAACTCCTGCTCAGCAATTATTCCACAGTTCGATAGATGTGTCATTAAGAAATGCAGTCACATACTCATTTAATTGATTTAAACACGAATCTATGCCAACAACCCAAAACTCTGGGTAATTTGGAAGATGACAAAACTACCTGTCATTTCTCCCCATCATGATCAGTATAGATGGGAAAACACAATGTTTTGATTCATTCAGGAGACAGGGAGGAATCTTCATTCAGATTCATTCATCAAGTCCATAACTGGTACCACTAAACTGCTGTCACTAAAGTAAGCTATATTTGGTTTAGTTTTTCCATTTCTGGTAAGTGTTTTAAGGTTTAATTGATGTTTTTGTTTTAATGAGGGAATTCTCGTTAGGAAAGGACCCACTAATTTCCTAAGGCTTTGTGCCATAAAATTACTGCCCTTACCAATGTGCCAATTGCCACAGGATGTCACAGATTCCATCAATGTAATTTGGTAATATCTCCCTTTTCGAGACAAGGGTCTTACATGAACATTACTGAATTCTGCTCTGGGCCTGTTCTGTTCTTTGCTATTAAGGCAAAGGCCAGTCTATTAGGAATAGTCAATGAAACTAATCACTTAGATAATTCCTTCAGTAGACGTTCCCAAGGCATGCTTTTGTTAGAGATGCATGCAGTCATTTTAAAAGTTCTGCAAGACAGTGATAGTACTGTGGGCAGGAGATGTATGCTGTGACTGAGGGCTGAATCAAGAAACCATGCCATTTCTGGAAGCACAATACTTAGCAAGAGAGTTCTTTTTTCTTACTATAGTGTATTTGGCACTAAAACAGTTCCACAATATCTACAATGTTTTAAAGCATCAAACTGTTTGTATGCCTCTGCAAAACCTTGTGTACTCAAGATATTGAGGTTTGTTTCCTATTTGCAAATAGAAGACAATAAAATCCTCAAAGTCTTGTGTTTACTGAGCTCTGCTAATTGTACATGTTTAAGAAGTCCTGGTACCTACACTTCACTGCTTGTAGGCACAAGGACCAGCCAGAGCTTGATCTGTGGGTATTAGTGAAGCTTGCTGGCATTGTAGCTGAATTTTCAGTTGAAGATAAAACTTTATTTTTGAGGTAGTTCATTTGGAGCCCCAGAATACCTGTGTGTTAGACTTCACTATGTCTTTGAAGCAAATCTAGATGTGTTCTCAAGGCGAACTTGTGGAAGAAAGAAGATTTTTTTACCAAGGATGTCCATTTGATAACCTTTATAATCTGTCAGTCTGTGTTGGTTAAATTGGATCTTCTGAGCACAGCAGCTGGAAAACATACATATCTCAGAAATATCCAAAATGGTAAGGCTAATAACCGTGTATCCATACTCAGTAAATTTGTTGGAGACACTGGCATGCATTCTTTTAAAAAATAATTCCCCTGTATTCCTAAGAAGTTTTTTCTGCGGGAGAGTGGGGTTTGGTCCTAAGAATATCATGCTTTAGTAGTCTTTAGAGGTTTTTTAAGTTTTATTTGGTTTGTGGTTCCTTTTATTGTACTATTTGAAAATGAGGCTACTTTGACAACTAACTGATATTTTCCTCACTATTAGGAAAGGAAAGTCCTCCAACTAGTGATGTCCCTGATGATCCAGATGAACCTATGCCTATACCAGAGGATCTTTCAACTAGTACTGGAGGTCAGCAGAGTTCTAAGAATGACAGAATCTTGGGTAAGATAACAAATACACTCTGATAAGATATACTAGTAGATGATATAGCAATAGTTTAAATTACTTTTTCACAAGCTGGTAAACAAGCAGGTCCAGTGCCTTCTCATCTCCTTCAGGTGCATAGTGTCTTTTGTGCAACCTTTTTTTTGGGAAAGGCATCTTCATCCACGGAGAACTTATAAAGATCCTATTGTTTATCTTCTTTCTAAACCATGACTGTTGCATGAAATTCTCCCCAGGGAAGACAATTTTCATTCTTTGTAGGAAATTGAATTAAATATGCGTTTCCAAGTCAAAAATATATGAAGTCAGATTTGTTAAAAGTTCAATAAATGCTCAGGTATTTTTATTATTATTTTTATTATTAATTTGAATGCTACCTTGAATGTTATTTTGTTATCTGCTATTCAGATTTCTTCAGAAATGCATATTAGAACATGCATAATATTTATGTATTTGAGATTCTAATATCTGATCTCCATTTATCTTTGATTTTTTTACCTGGGAGAACTTTAGAAAACACTTCTCTTTCAGATAAAAATCTACAATTGATAAAGTCTTTTGGGTTAAAATTGTTGTCCAGAGATGATTGTGCAAAGTGCTGATTATTCTTAGGGATCCCAAACTCAAGAACTAGCAATGCTGCTGACTACTCTATGCACCAGCTCCCACGCTGTGCACTAAAAGGACTAAATATTACTTGAGCACCATGCTTGTTTACTACTAGAAAAAAAAAAAAAAAAGGAAAAGAGGAAAAAAAGCACAGTGACTCCCAGAATGCTGTGGTCAATGCCCTATATGATAAAAATATTTCTGCAAAGGGATGACTTTCAAAGTACAAGTATTTACCCACAAATAAAAGTATTGCTCAGTATTCTTACATTCTAACATTATTGTAAGAGTAAAGGTCAGTGTGGACAATTTAAAGAAAGATTGCAAGTGCCTTTAAATATTTATTGTCTAAGGAAATCCAGTCAAGGATACTAGGTGGAAAGGGAGGCACAGAAGGCAAAATAATTAATTCAACATAATACAGCAAGATAGTGTCAGCATTAGGAATAGAACCGACTCCCAAACTCCAGCACTAGCTAGTAGTGAATGCATCATCATATGCATCTTCATTTTACTTACCATTTGATCCCCTCTTATCAAAAATGTGAGCAAAAATTTCAGCTCCTATGTGCATATTGACATACTTTATAAAAATCATATTTAAAAAATGCTTTTTAACAATCTGATCTCTTACTAAATGATTTCGTTTTTCCGTCCAAAGATCTTTGGACAAAATCTTTCATTAATGGCTTGTCTATCAACTCAGTAAAAAGAGATATGTCTTCTTTCTCCTTTTCTCTTGAGTCAGAAATTAAATTTTTAAGTTCTTTGTTCAAACCCAAACATGATTTTTCATTCTGTTGAATCTTCTTTAATATATACACAAATATCGTGAAGGCCCAGCAAAGCTGAACTTTATATTTGCTGATGATGTAATGATTCTGCCAACAGTTCAATCATATATCAATATGTACACATATTCTAAGTATGATAAGTTCCATCTGTTATTCTCATTACTCAGCAATAAATTAGATTTTCCATGTCCTGATATTAACAATTTCTCTACAGCCACTTTCTCTACCCGTAGGTCTTTTGTTTACAAGGGTTACATCTTGTAGTGAGACATTTACCACAGTCAACAGAAACAAAGACAATTTACAATACCCTGCTTTATGGATGATCTGTAGATATCAACTCCAGGGCTTGCAATGTTTGTTTTTTCTGTAAAGCTGCATACACTTTTACCTCTTCTATTGCTCCTTTTTGCTAGCTCTAAGCTAGCTCTCTGGAAACAGTATACTAAAAAAATTCTTACTTTTTACAAAGAGGATGTGAATATATGCCCCAGGCATATCAGGAGCCATATGATTGCTGTGCACATTCTGGATCTTCATCACAAGAAAATCTCTTAGGAATAAAATAACACCTTAGGAGTGGTGTTTGGCCTATATGATCCTATAGGTGTATTAGAGGTGAAAGGAACTGTCTTCCTATGTAGGCAGTGGCATGGCAGCGTAGACGGGCTTGGTGTTTAGTACAACACTGTCATCACCAAGTCCCAAGATCTGTTCTTCACTGCTATGTATCACCAAACTTAGGTAGACAAGAATGATCTGAAAAAGTAGTTTGTAGATTGAAAGATAGAGAAGAGAGCATTGTAAAGACCCACTGACATTATCTGTGTGCATCTGGCAGGTAGGAGCTAGACTGTGGCCTGTGGTAACAGGCCCTGCATGAGCAGATATGGCCAGCCAACAATTTCTCTCTGTATGACTTTCCTAATGTCCCATCTGTTTCTTTCATCAAAAGGGAATCCCCTAGCATTTGGATTTATTTCATCATAGGGTTTACAGTGCATTCCACTTAACCTGTAAGACCCTGAGAGATCAGCTGTCCGTACACCATACACCAAGGAATTTGATTCAGACATTTAATGAAGTCTCGACATTCTGGAGGACGTTTTGTACACTAAGGGCTATAGAGGTAACAATGGGAATTGCAAGTTTGTTAAATGAGAAGAATAAATATTTACCTCATCCTACTGTAATTAAGTGAGAAATCTTTTTTTAGTTTTAATCAGACTGTGAGATAGAAATGCTCAAGTGACAACTTGCTTACTCAGATTTGTAGTGACATTTAATGAAATAATTTTTAACCCTGGAGTCAAAATTTTAATTACCTTTTTCATCAGTTTAGCATTTCAAAGGTCAAAGATTACGGGAAATAAGCTATTTTTAGAAAAGAAAGATAGGCTCTACTCTTCCATGTGTTTTTAAAAATCTCCTTTTGTGCTTCTTCCAAAAATGCACTGAGACTTTAATGTGGTGCTACAGAGCTGATTTGAAATATTTCTCCTGCTTTGAGAAGGAAGGTGTTGAAGTCCTCTACTCACCAGATTTTATTGGTTTTTTTTAGTTTTGAGTTATCATTTAAAATTACTATAGGGGGTGCAAATTTCATAAAGAAGGTACCATGGGGATCATGGAATGTATGTTTTGATTTGTGTCCCCAGGCAGGGGCGATGCCCAAAACATGGGTTTCTTCTGACCAATGCAAAAATGATCAACAGGTGTGAAAGGGTAATTTACGGCAGTAAAGTCATCAACAGTTTCTGGTAATAACCCCAAGTAGCACAGCAAAGCAGAAACATATTGGAAGATATGTTCTGGTCACCATCAAGGCTCTTCATTTCCTTGATGAGTTTACTATGATTTTAATATTGCAACCCTCATAAAGCCACTATGTTTTGAGCAGCTTCCTTCTGCAGGCTTAATTTCTGCTATTCTGTCCACTTCCTTCCTTGTCCTCTTCTCCACCCCTAATTTACTTCTCAGACTGATCTGGCACCTATAACATTCTATAATTTTCCTCTTGTTCTTTTCACCCATGTGCTCTACAGATAGTTTCTCTAGAAAACACAGTGAACATTTTCAGCAAAGTGTGAGATTTTCACAGCTCTTTAAAGCTCTAGAGACTGTTTTATCATCTTACCTAAATATCCTTTTGAAATCTTGGTCTGAGTTATTTAGAAATCCACTGAAAGTCCATCCATTAAGAATTAGTGCTTTACAGCCTATTTTGAGCAGCCCTACTTCCCATGGTACCCTACTGGAAATATAATTTGATAATTCTCAGTCTCCACAAGTTTCAGGTTAAATGTTGTGTGCACCTTTTGTGGATGATCAGTACTGAACATCCTGTGTGTGGTAAACAGTTGCAATTTAGGGCTGTTTTTGTTCGGAGACTGTATCCTAATTCAAGCCATGTGTGGGAAGTTAATGAGTCAGTGATCTGTAGATCAGACCCTACTACATGGAGAAAGCCATTTGCTGCAGTGGTGCCATTTGTCTGGAAAGGTAGGCAGTGCCTTCCTTTATCCATAACTGCTCATTCCATAGGTGGCCATCACTGGATTTAACACTGGCCATCTCACAGTGTTAGTGGCCTCAGAAAGAGGCTGTGGGCTCACCATTTCTGCACAGGTAGCTCTCTGGTGCTGCAGATGATCATAAACTTCTAAGACAGAAGTCAAACGTTACCACTGCAGACACAGATTACAGTCTGGGCCTGGAATAAATAATATACATTATTTATTTTTTGAATTTTTTTTTTTTAAGAGGTGGGGATTCATCTCACAAAATTGGGTTGAAACTGTCATACAATTGAGAGAGTATACCCAAAGTAGTCAGTCAGAGTGATCATAGACATCAGTAGAAAACAGACAAGATTCATATGAAGTTATAAAGTCTGTTTGTTTAAAATAAATAAGTACGGGAAGAGACATTAAAAAGAAGATTTTTTTTTTGACATTTTTCTCTCATGGTGGGAAAAACCAAATGATGATGTTGTGTCCCTCCCACAACTCAGTTATTGAAGCAGAAGCCTTTGTGCAGGCTTCGGTGCCTGGCATCACTGGGACCCCAGTATTGCCTTCATCCCCTGGAGTCCTCCCTCTCAGCTGTAGGCACTCAGAGGTTGTAACCTGCATAAGGAGCTACTTACTGATGCAGGCAAGTGTCCCCTCTCTGAGCAGCTTTGATACTTTATTTCCTTAAAAGGAGTTCAACCATTTGAAAGCATGGGCACAAGCATTGCTGGGGGGCCACCAGGCAACCACAACCACTGCCATTACATAAATCTACTGCAACTCACACACAGCTGGGTGGAGACAGAGTAGAAGTGTGGAAAGGCTGCAGACGGAGGGAAAAAGCAAGGAAAGACAAAAGGGGAAGTGCCCCACCCCAGCTTGCAAAATCAGTCCTGTGGTTCAGACAGGTCCAGTGCACTGCTGCCATGGTAATTTTGCTGGGCAGGGAAAGAGGCTGAAGAAAAAGGCTGCTGGAGCTAAACATCTTTGCACACTCCTCCTTGTGGGTGTTCAGTGGCTATGAAGGCAGTGTCTTGTGTATGAATAATAAAATGTGGCATGTGTGTGCCTGGACATTCCGAGAACCAAACTCCAAGACCTGAAGTAACCTGAAGGGCTGTGTAATATGTTTTATTTCTTCAGGTTTCAGATGGACATCTCTGCTGCTCAAAGGTATGGAAGTATGTAGAAGCTGGTGAGCCTTTGTATATGGTGATAATTGCTGTCTCACCTGATGTAGCCCTCATGAGAGCAGAGAGAAAATTTGTTTTGAGATGGTTTGGGGAGCTTTGAAAATTGTCTTTAACCCTCCACAATGAACCAAGGCTTGAAAATCCAACTGAGGAGACTTCTGAAGGGATTGAAAAACTTGAAGTTGAAATATTTTAGGAACTTTTAAAAATAGGGAAGTCAGGAATCTCCCCTCTTGTTTGGTCTAAAGCCCCTATTTCTAACCCCAAAGTAACAGTCCCCAGTATGGACTGGTGTTGTATGTTCTGAGAGCTTGCCAGTATGATGTATATTTTTTTTAAGGAGAATTCAGGAGATATTTTTGTCAGGATTATTTTCATTTTGTCTGTAAAACTCTTATGGGGATTTGTCTAAAGGAGGATGGGGGTGGTTTAGATGAAGAAGGCATGTGACAAATTTCATGAATGCCCTTAAATATGCTATACAGGATATAAGTTATATTCCAGCCTTCAAAGGTATATTTTGCATGAGCATAGTATCAAACAGTGTGCTAGAGTGAGGTACAGAAAACCCAGGTCTATGGGGGCCATTGGGAATTTCCTGTTGTGCCAAGAGACAATCTCTGACCTATGTAACGACTTAGGACTTAAAAAAATGTGCATGAAGGCAAATGGAAAAATGCCCTATTACTGAAGGTGAATTCCTCTAGCAAATTTAAAAATGTGTGCTGCAAGTAATGGAGGGTGAACATTTTCAGAATAAACTTGCAAGAAATTTGTGGAAGTAAGGGTGACCCAGCCTGGAAAACAGAGCTGCTGCAGCCCCAGCATAGGCTGTGCTGCATTATGAGCTCAGTTCTCTCAACCCATGCAAAGCCAGATCAGGCATGTAAAAATCTGCTCTCTTGATGCAACCATAGCACATGACAAAATCAAAGCCTTGAGAACAGAACTGATCCTAAAAAGAGTTGTACCTTTACAATTATTTTTATTTAGTTTTGTGAGGAATTTTTTTTACTCAGAAGTATGACAGCAGGATGATTTGTGTTGCCACTGTGTGGCAACATGATATTGCAGGAGATGCTGGAGCTATGTGGTTTTTTTCTCCTATTTCTCCAGAGCTGTGGAGCTTGTGGAGCTGCAGCCTATTTCATGAGCACCTGCTGGGTAAAGCTGTGTTTTCAGAAGAGAACATCAGCACAAAAGTCTGGGAACTTTGCAAGTTTTGTTTGTTCAGTTTTGGAGAGTGGCGAGCATTGCTTGAATAGGAGACATGGAGTGTGCTTCACTGTGTGGCTTTAGGTACAGAGATTGAGTCTGCTGATCTAAACTGCAGTGAGAGGAAGTTCTCTTTATCTGAGCAAGAAGAGATTTGTCTCAGAGATAAGCCTCATTCTAGCTCGGGAGTTAAATTTATCTAGCAGGATCTCAGCAGTGGCTGCAGCTCAACTCAGAAGCACCAGGCTCTGGCTGGAAGATGGGCATATTTTAAGCTGGGGAGGATATCTGTAACTGCAGCTTGCAAATATTCAGGTTATTTTAAGGGAATGATTCTTCATCAAAAGGTTGGATTCATCTCCCAACACCAGCCACCCCTCTGTTCTGTGTTAATTCTTGCTTGCTCTTTGTTGTAGGCCTGCTTTTTACCTTGAGCAAGTTTTCTCTCACTGAGTGCTCTTCAGGACTGCAACCTTACCAAATACTTAACTGCTGGACTGAGGCACAATGCAGGGACTACTTGCCCCTACAGAGGTGCTGTTTCAGAACCAGCTGCTCTTTTGGTCTTGTTCAGCCACTCCCCATATTTGTGTAATTTCAGCTCCTGCTATGGTGGCTCCCTGGGAAGAGATGGTTTCTGGCTGCAGAGGACCTGCAGCTATGCTTTCCCCTCAGATGTGAACTTCCCAGGCTCTGTCCCGCAGTAAAATGTGCAAACACAGTGTCACTCTGGCTTGATCCACCACATTTGAGATTTGCAAGGAAGGATGTGCAGTGTGGCCATGCCTCCAGTTTTCCCCGATGTAGAATAAGTCCTTTATGATTAAGAGAGGGGATAGAAGAGCTCCTTTTTGGAACTGTAGTCCTAAAACCAGGAGTGAACACCACTCATTGCAGCAGGATAGAGATTTGTTCCCAAACCTTTTCCTTTGAGTTCACTATGTGAGGTTTCCTGAAGCCTCAGATGGTCTCTCAGGAAAAAGCTTTGCCTGGCAGGCAGTAGGTAGGTGTGACAAAGCCACCAGTGCAGGCTTACCCTCAGCATGTCATTTATGGTGGAGATGTGGGACCACAACAAGCTGGTAACTTGTGAAGGTGGATCATACATCCTGGTCCTAGCATCCCAGGACTTTGTTTTCCAGAGACAGCTTATTGGAAACTGAAAGGCCTCATCCAGCTGCCTCCCTGAGCAAGTGAGCAGAGCAGCAGCCCAAAAGCAGGCAAGACATCCTGCTGCTCCCTCCCTCCCTCTCTTGTCTCCTCCCTCACCCACAGATTCTGTATTATTACCTGTGGATTCTGTGTTATAAAGGTGCACATGCAGGAACATAATTCCTAGTAAATTAACCCTGGTGTGTTCTTCTTTCTTTATTTTTTTACACATTTTGAAGTTAGGACTAATGCCCAGTTCTTGTATTGCAGTTTATGGTCATGTTTCTCAGAAACATTTAGGCATCTAAGTTACCTGCATAAAAAGAGATCCCAGGAAGATATCTAATCTATCATTTCACCATTAGCCATTGTGACATCACAGGCACCAAATAGGATTTTTGGAAGTGAGTAACTCGTACTCCATTGATGAAAAAGAGATTTCAATCCTAGCATGCCAAAATCCATACCTAAAAATTGGATTAAGAATGTGATTGAAGGATTGCAGAAAAAAATGGCAGAGAAAGCACAGAATTCTCAATTTCCATCCAAAACAGGCCTGATACAAAAAGAAAAGTTTAGGCACATGTTCTGCTCTTTGTTTTTCACATTCCATTTCTCCTGTTTCTCTTCCCTCAAAGATAGTCCAAAGTTATCTCGCTTGAGAAGTGTAATAAATCTAGAAAAAATGGAGAAGTATGACAGCATGAATTAACTTCCACTCTTCCAAGCCACATATCAGAGTTTAAAGAAAAAAAAAAAAAGAAAAAAAAAAGGAGGGAAAAAAAGGAGAAGAAACTGAAGAGTAAGGAGAACTTTCACATGAACCTTTTTTTTACCATGGAAATGTTACTTCTGAGGAAGTGGCTCTTACCAGAGTTTTCAGTAACTTCTAGATTAATTTCATGGAATGATATGAGAAACTCACTTGTTCCCTGATGCTTCCTTAAAAAAATAAATAATAATTGATATCTTTAGAGTAAATTGCTAATTCCTTCATATAACAGAGTATCTGCACATGATTTTGCCCTCCCTGCTGATTAAGTAACAACAGAAGTGTTTAATGCAATGAAAAGGTGGGTTTAAGCTAAAATTGGTGACACTTTCAGCTTGTGTTGCAATTAATTGAAGAGGAAATATTCATTTTCCATATTTCATCATTTAAAAGCATCCTGTGTTTGTAAGAAGCTGTGATCAGCCAACATCCCTGCCATGGATTTGAACTTCCCAAATCTATGGTGGTTTTTGAGTTTTGGGGATTTTTGTCTAAGCTAAGAGTTTTGTGTTCTGATTTTTAATAGTGGCTTAGGGGTTTTTTAGAGGGAGATCTGTCCCTTCTCATTCACAGTACTGTGCACCTCAGCATTATATGAGCCAAGTTATGGAACCTGTTTTTTCCTGCTCTGAATATATGTTGCAATGCTCGGAAGTGGTGGTGGTGGTTGGCGTTGAAGCAGGATGGTTTCATTAGCCTCAAAATGGGGACTGCGAGCTGGGGAACACTGGGGCTTCTGCACTCCTCATGCTACATCTGCATCTCAGATACATCTTTCCAGTTCTTTCCATATGAAAATTTATTTTCAGGGGAAAACACCACATGCACCTATAGAATTCATTATGAAAAATATTTTTGCCTTATTATGGGGTGCTTGGGTTTTGTGCCCAGGTTTGCAAAGTGTAAACACCAATGAGACTGAGGGAAGTGTCAAATAGTGCATGATCCATCTGTACCCTGACCTCCAGCTGGCTGTTATTCACAATTCAGGCTGTGAATGTCTCTGTCTTTCCAAAGCAGAGCAGTCCTTCCACTTTTCTCAGACTGAAGCCATGAGCAAAGAAGTGAGAACATCCCCACTGATGTGGAACCTTCCTTTCTGAGTCAGGGTTTGTTCTTTTTGCTTCCAGAATCCCACTAATTTTGTAACTGACACCTCCTGTGGCTGGATGGTGGAGGGGAGGTGGGACAGCCCCAATGGCCAGCATGGTCACTGGAGCTTTGTCTGCTGCAGGTGTGGATCTACAACAATTTATCTAGAAGTCAAATGGGAACTAGGCTTTTCTGGGGAGGGGTTGAGTTTCCTGCCCATTTGTCCTCATAATGGCAAGTAGAAGTAAAAATGAGAAATGATAATTGTGCTAGCAAAAGGCTTCAGTGACTTTGGAGCCCAACACATGAAATATATGCGGGAGGAATAATGGTAATGAGGCATTACCTCTGTTGTAGTATCACATTTGTTTAATCTTGCCACTGCATTGTTAGTAGGTCCTAGTAAAATTGGTATCCTATCATGGGCTTATTGTGGTGTTAAGTGGAATTCTTTTTCTCCTTGCAAAACAGAGTAGAGAAGTCTGATATTGTTTATTCTGTAATCACACATTAATGAGTCTGTACATTTGCTGTACAGTATAAGCATCAATAATAAGCTCTTTCCTGTGTTCAAAGAAAAAGACTGATTTATACCATACATGATACAGCCCTTGTGTTTGGAAGACAATGCAAATATGTTTTTCATTTCTAAAGCTTTTTATAATTAATTTGTTCCCTTTAATACTCCCTTTGAAATTTGAAATGGCAATGTATTTTCCAGCCATCAGGAGCCATTTATTCCCTATTCTCCCCTTTGCATGTTTATATGTACACACATACACATATGTACATACAAATATGTGTCTGTCAGCGCACAAAATTATGTTACTGCAAAACCAAGTTCCTCTATGTTTATGCCTCTGTAAAAACAGTAGAAATATGCAAAAGAACATTTATCTTGAAAGCTGAGCTTCTCCTTCTTCTTAAGACCAAGCAAACATACACTCTGCAACATAAACACATGCCATAAAAATATTTTTTTCAAACCTAAAAGAGGAAAAGGTTAGTTCCTGCTAGCTTGTCTGTATCCCTGTAAGAAACCTAACTGTAAATTCCATTTGGGAAGTGGGTAACAGCGGAGGAAGATCTGCTTGTACCCGTTGTGGCTTTTTTAGTCTGTAAAGCTGCTGGGCCAAGGCAGCCATGAAGGTCATGGTACAAGAAGGACCGTCAAGGAATTCATGAATATAGAGGGAGATGGAGAAAGGAGGGAGAGAAACACATGTGCCCCCAAGTCTTCCTGCCAGCATTCTTTGCCTGCTTTGCCTGAAAAGGCTGTCCTGCCTGCCCCTACTGGCTTGGCAGTGAGGAGTACTTGGGTCCTGAGGATTCTCCCCTGCAGCTCGTAAGTGCTATTCCTCTTGAATTCAGGTGTTCTGTTTACTTAATTCCTTGGAGTATTATAGAAGTAAGGTCTGTAATGGAGAGACAGGAAAACAGTCATGAAATGTTTTTCTCCAGAAGACTCTTTTGCAGTCCTATACCAAATTGAAGACTGCATAGTGAAGCTTTGGGGGCATATAATACTCACAGCAGAGGAGAGATGGGTGACATATTGAAATAATCTAATGGATAATGCAGATATAATCTCTTGTATCTCTCGTTTGAGATACAGCTTTCCACTAAAAGCTTATGCATGCCTAACTTGGTAACTTTCTTAGAGATGTTTCAGTAGCTAACTGAGCTAACAAATACAAAAGCACAGTTAAAAGTACCAGTGTAATAAAGGTAGGGATGGACCCCTCTGCTCTTCTGTCCCAGAAAGCAATTTGTATTCAGGGAATCTCCTTATGCACATCTTGGGGAACTTCAGGTAAGTTCAAGATATAACTCCTCACAAAGACCAGGCTTGTTGAGCACAATGCAGTCCCCTTCCTTCCTGCGTGAGAACTCATGTTTTCTCTGCAATGGTGGTTTTTTTCAGTCCTCTTTTTTGCCCTCAGTGAGAAGAGCACAAGTAGTTGCCTACTTCCTGAGAACACAGTGATCCTCACCTTCTGGGCTGCGGGTTGTGTTTTTCACGTGCAGGCATAGGATGGGAGTTAATCAGATAGCCATGGGCAGCTCTAGCAAATAGCACATTTGCATCAGCAGAAGGTAGTTTCAGCAGACTTGCCGGGAAGGTTTTCTGCAGCATGCCACCATCCTGCCCTACTGACAGGCCCTGCACATTCATTCGATAAAACAGATGACAATAGAAAATGAAACTTTTAACGATCTCTCCTTAAAACCCTTGAGAAGCACCTTACCCTGAAGGTGTGAGCCTGTGATTCACATCAGCTTTCCTGGGACTCCATGATGAATTTGAGGTAAATGAATTTGAAGCTATGGATGAGCCATATTTCATTTATCCAGGTGGCAAGGAGAGCCCTTAGAACCACTCTAATGCAAGTGACAATCCTGATGACTAACAATTTCCAAGAGTCCAAAGGCCTTCAAGTAGACTATTGGGATTACTGTGATTTGATTGTCATATGTGCTCAGAAATAATCAGCCATTACAATTTTGTCTTTTTGTGTTGGACAAGTAACTTCAGATTCAAAGTTGACTTTTCCTCTCTTCTAAATGAACAAAGCATCACTCATCAGTCACATATTTTTTCATTTTTCCATTTGCCCCACACTTAGTCCCGCCATACTGTCTGGGTGTTAGTATAAAATTTAGGTGCTTTATGAATCCTGGGTTGGGCACTGCTGGTGTACTCTCTCTGGCTTGGTAGCAACAAGGAGCTGCAACTTGGTAGTTCATGGGAAATAAAGTCTCCTGATATGTTATGGCACATTAGGACACACATTTTGAGAATCCATCGTATTTGGTGAAAACACAATGCAATGTTTTATCCTTTGGAATATTTGCAAAGCACTTTAAGCATAAACTGGGCAGATGCTTTTGAAAGGATTCTTCCAAGTAAAAGGTACTTATGCTGGCTAAGGCACGCGGCTAGGAGCAGAGAGGAAGTTTGACAGAAACTTTGCATGCTAGACACTTTAAAATATTCCATAAATGCTGAGATGGCAGGAAATGCCAACAATGATAGTCTAAATAGATCGTTAACCCTTTGAGGACACCAAGTTTTGATCACCCTCTGAATGCCTGGTACCAGTTTTCACAGCACAGATCTTGTTCTAATTGCATATAATTGTGTGTCCTTTGTCCATTTTAGCTCTTGCTGTTGGTGTAAGACTGAGAAAGGGAGTGAATTAAGCTTGGGGATTTTTTACTACCATTTTTTTTCCAATTGTTTTGTTGGGACTTTTTTTTATTCTCATTTTACTTTGTGGCACAGGGCTTCTGGAAAAGAACGTCTGTTACTCTAAACACTGCACAAACACCAACAAAATACCCCAAAGAGTTTACAGTCTAATTAAGGCTATATATATACATAATTGATTAATTAAGCTTTACAAGTCCTAGCCAAGGTAAGTGTAAGGTAGGGCAGAATGAAATGTAATCAATTGTGCTGTGCAATCTAAACCATATACAATATTCTGGAGACCAGAGAGCAAATTTGTTTTTCTAACAGATGCAGCAAAACAGTCTTGTGTGTTCTTCTCCAGGGTGCAGTGTGACTGGTTTGGTTCAAAGTACTCAACTTTGTTTTAAACCACATCTCTTCAGCTTGAAAAATAAGATTGAAAAATATAAAGGAGGTAAAAGTAAATTAAGGATTTGGCAATCATACATGAGGGAATAAAATAAATATTGTCAATTAGATCACTTGGGGAATCAGGAAATAATTAGTTTCCTGACTTCTAATTAGTCTAGATCTTAGTACAGAGGAGCAATCTACTGTATCACTTGGACATCTGGAAAAAAAGGAGAGCTGATTCCAAGCTCTGCGCCTGATTTGGAACGGCAGAAATCCTAGGTTGTACCAGCAGAGTGAGTGAAATTTCAGCCTGGTGCTGATGTGACAGAAGTGAGTGAGCCTGGTCTCGGAAGCCTGGGCAGCTGAAGATAAAGTAGAGACATAAGTCCAAATTTCAGGATATCAAATCGATACTCTGGTCCAGACTTTTCTTTATGCTGAGATGTTTCTGAAGATCTTTTGTATTTAAGAAAAAATACTCTAGCAATTTGGTTTTGGAGTGAGATTTCACACCTCATAGCTGAACGTGTATGAGAAGCACTATGCAGCTGAACTGGAGATGACAGTTTTCAGTTTTAGGTCCTTTCCCACACCAGAGGTACAGGCTGAGCCCCTGTCTTGTCTCCTTTCTCAGACCACTGGTTGTTTTGCCACGATGGATTAGTGTGAAGGATAATTAAAAACTGCTTTGGCTATTAAACAGTTTATGCTTTTTTCTTTCCTTGAGGTAGTTGCCTTTGGGATTTTTACATCTTTCTTGGAACAGAGTGATAGCATGGGAAAAGGTCAGCTGAGGAAAAATAAAATTTCTTTCCTGATTCTGCATCAGTCTGAGGAAGAAAAAGTTTACTTATTGGCCTTGAACAGTCCTGGATAAGGAGGAGCTGGCTGAGGGCTCCAAGCATTTGCTATCCAGTATTTTATGGGTAGAACCAAGGTTTATTAGACTGGGCAGTAATTCTACCTTTGTATAATTCTGTAGGAAAAGTCACAGACTATGAGTAGCATTTTCACAAATACCTAAGTTTTATAATTTTTTGGAGCTACATCTTCTGCCTGCTCCATGGTCCCTTATCTTCTTCTGTGGAACACATACCAGGAGGGTGACCAGTGCAGGGCCAGATTTCAGCTTTATGAGTTAGAACACTTGAAAGGCATGTACCTGAATATAGGAATCACTCTAAGTAGCAAAACAGCTTTTAAATTCCCCATAAAAAAAAAAAAATCCTATTCCCATTTGAAAATAATTGAAAAATGTGCAGATAGGGAAGTAAGGGCACATGATGGATTAAATGCCTTTCCCATGGCCACACAGGAAGTCTGTCACTAAGCTAGGAATTAAACCTAGATTTTCTCAGTCTGTATCTAGTGCGTTGCCCCCATTTCAGGCTGTAAAATTTTGTTTGTTATCAAATTCTCTGAGGCTGAAGCAGTAGGACACTGAGTGTGAGAATGAGGAATATTACAAAATAAATACTATTAATAATTGGTGAGAAATTTAGAATAGTTCTGGATCAAGTGTTACCCATTTCTATTACTATTTTATGTTCTCTTTTCCCAAGTTTACATCAGCATAAAAATCCCCTTGTGGTATTGTTCCTTAACAAAACTGCTTCTGCCTTTCCCTATGGCTAGGGTTGCAGTGGAGCCCAATGCTTAGCTGTTTCCAACTGTTCTGGTTTAACAGTAAGTAATGTTATGACTGGATTGGCAGAAAAGTGATTCTATTTACACCTCTTTTGCTTTACATTTCTCATCCAAAGTCAAACAGAAATATTACATCTCTTTCTGGGGAGAACATCCATGTCTATGTCCTCTCTTACCACACCCACTTGAGTTAACAAAACATTATTTTTCTTGAACTGCTGCATGACTGAATTTTATCCTTGCAAATGCTGAACTATATCAAGGGGGGTTCCACTGAAGTGAAAACCAGACCAGGACCAGTAAAGCCAGAAGAAGGCAGGTCATGCCCCTAAAATCTGAAATAAGCAGAAGCCCATCTCTATAGTAGGTAGGATATGACAAGCTAGGCAAAATCTTCACAGTGGTCATAGTTCCTCTCACTTAAATGTGCTGGGTATTTCACAGCTTGCCTGTAGGCAACTGGGAGAGCAGTCACAGCTGCAGGATGGGACATGCAGTGCAGGTCTCCAACAGTGATTCCATCTCAGGGACTGTTGCCATTTGCTGGAGGTTAGTGCTAACTCCTTCCTATGCAGGTAGGAAGTCCCATATGTCCCAAATTGCATTAACTTTAGGTGAAGAAATAAACACTGCTCAAGTGGCCCAGAGGATATTTTCTAATTTACAGATAAATGGTAGGGAGAAGAGCTGAACCTGCTGATATTCTGTATTCAAGAGTATTTCAATGAAAGTGAAACCTTACTAAAACCCATTGCTTATCACTCCTGACAGCCTCTTTTGTGGGGAATAGCCCCAAATGGCTTTGACAGTTCTTCTAATAAGCTAGCTATCATGCAGTGATGAACAAATAAATATACCACAGTACACCTTTGTGTAACACTCCTGTCTTTATTTACATGCAGGATTTCACCACTATCTTCCTGAGAAACTACAAAATTCAGTTAGCCACCAGATAAGACAAAAACTGGAGCTTGACTCAAAAATTATGCAGAACTGTTAGTGTTGTGATATTTACAGAGGGTCATTTCTCACGTTTTTACTTTCTACTCAGCTCTTTGTCAGACAAATTCTTGCTGAAAAGTCCCCAAGAAATGCAAGAGTGTAAAAAGCTGGTGTTCCCACTCTGTTCTTAAAGAAGTCCATGTTCTATTTTGTATTTATTTTGCCTGGAAATGAAGAAGAGAAAATCCTTCATGTGGATCTCAAACAGTATCTTCTCCAGCCAAGTTTCATTCTGAATAAGTGGGACACATGATCTCAGTGGAAGGACTTCCTAAGTTGTCTGCCCCATCCACTGCCAGCCAGGCGGGATTGCCCAGTTAGGCAATCCCTACTCTGCTTTAGCCAATTTCCTTCTGTACTCTTCCATCACTCTGTCCCCCACAACTTCCTTCAGCAAAAAAGCTTAATTTTGCCTTTGAAATGAAGGTAAGGAAGGTTATTTCAGGTTTGGAGGAGTCCAGCTGCATACAAAGAGCCACAGTTTGATGTCTGTTTTAAAGTAGGTGGGGAAGGGAATACATGTCAAATGTGCGAATGTCAGAGAGGAAGAGTAATCTGGAAGATTACTGGAGAGGCAAAAAAGGGCTAAATCTGTCTATTTTTTTCTTAGTTTTAATTTTTTTCCTTTTTTTTTTTTTTTTTTTTTTCTAAGCCACTAAGTATAATTCCTGGTCTATGCTTCCCTTTATGTCACTTCTCCATAATTCTTAGCATTTCAGTTGGGCTGCTATCTCTTGGCTGCTTCCTCTTTTCCCGCTTTCCTATATTTCATTATTTGCCCTTCTTCCTCTTAGAGTACTTTTATAACAGAGTGAGGAGGATGTTGAAATGTTACAATATGACACACAAACTGCAGTGTCACAACTGCAGCTCTTTTGTTTCACCTCCAGGAATGCAAAGAAGCAGATCAGAGTGGAGAGGTAGAGTGAGTAGGTGAGCGAAGGAAGGGAGAGATTTATAAATAAAGAAGAGAAATGACAAAAAGTCAGAAAGTTTCCAGCTTGGTAACTTGAGATAAAAGCTTTCTACATAGTTAAAGATAATCCCAAACTGAACCATCACTGTGTCCTTAAATGCAAACTAGAGATGCAGGCAGTACCAGTATAGGAGCCTCCCACAATACTGCTGCAACAGAGGAGAAATAGCCATGATGTGTTTTTGAACTTGCCTGTAGAGATGAAAGCTGAGCAGAGACCTAGACTTGTATTGTGCACAGTTCTTAAAACTGTCCTTTCAAAACAAAAAACAAACAAATAAATAATAGAACCTCAAAAGAAAAACTATTCTTGGGCCCCATGTCTATATGTGACATAAACCTTTGGAAGACAACGTGGTTGAAAATTAGAAGCTGTAGCTCTCTTGAGATATCAGGCAGCTGGAAAAACTCACTCCCAAGGACTTTCTCCAGCTGCTTCCTAGGGCACCCATTAGTTAGAATTGCTTCTCTTCTCTTCTCTTTTCTCTTCTCTTCTCTTCTCTTCTCTTCTCTTCTCTTCTCTTCTCTTCTTTTCTCTTCTCTTCTCTTCTCTTCTCTTCTCTTCTCTTCTCTTCTCTTCTCTTCTCTTCTCTTCTCTTCTCTTCTCTTCTCTTCTCTTCTCTTCTCTTCTCTTCTCTTCTCTCTTCGCTCTTCTCTCTACTCTTCTTTTTAAATATCTGTGGTCTCCTAGAAACCTTCCAAGCTGAGTGATTTAAAATTACATCCTAGCAACTGGTGTAGGAGTTGATCCAAACTTCTAGATTATGACAGATGCTAAGGAGATAAACAACTGTGGGTAGGGAGGAAATATGTCCAGACTGCTCTTTGCAGAAGGAGTTAGAGGAACAGTAGGTAAAGGTTTCCTGTTAAGCCAAGAGGACAAGGGGGAAGCTGTAATAGCTTCTCAGCTATGGCTGCAATTGGACTCAAGTTTCACAGCATTCTCGGTGTGGGTTTACTTTTTGTCCACTCCCCCCAGCACCCCACAATGGGAAGCTCAGGTTGTCTTAAAAAATCTGAATATCACTGAAAGTCAAAGAAATTTAAGCTCCCAGATAATTTTGATGCTTCAAAATTGTTCTCCACTGCCACACAGCTGCTTCCAGTCTGTGTGGTGCTGCAGTGGACCAAGGATTTCATAGTCTCCCACTGCTGCAGATTGGAAAGCAATAGCTGAACCATTTCTGGGATTTGAAATGCCAATACAGGTCTTTTTTTGTTAACTACTGCACTACTGATCAACTTACAGGTTATATCAAACAGACTTTGTGAGGAGAGAACCAATGCCTGCCTGCATATGCAGACTAAACAGAGGACATGACTAGATGCCAAAGATTCAGATACGGAGCTTGAGACAGTGGTCAAATTTCTTAGTGGAGCAGCATTTTCCAGAGTGGTCTGTTTTCTGATCTAGTTTCATTAGTATCTGAAGTTGGGGTGCTTCAAAACAGTTGCTTTTGTAAAAATCTTTTGCTGGTAGACAAGTGCTAAGGGAATCAGTAAGCCTATTGAAATGAGTGGAAAAGTATTTCAGCACTAGTTAGACCATATTGGATTATTCTGTTCTGTACCTTATCCAGAAATAAAGGTTTTAATGGGATCATTTCTGTGGTCTGAATTATATAAGTTTCTGATGTTCATAATAGTCAGTTTTGGGCTCCTTGTCACAATTTAGTTGAGTGATTGGAGCTATTGGAGAATATTCAATTTAAAAACTATTATTTTGAAAGACTTTCCCCTTGAAGGTCTGCCAGCAAGATGTTGGCTTGGATGATTTGTTGTTCTATACAAGTTAAGAAAATGTTTGCATTTTGATGTAAGATATCCAGCATAGTGATTGTGATTGTCTGAAGATGGTGATCTTGAGCATAGTTACTTTCTGGTTTTGGAGACACACTTCAGGAGAGAAATAGGGACTCCTAAATTCAGAAGTTTCAAATCACAGCTGAGGTGTGACTGCAGATCATGTTAGGAAGTTCAGGTAGGATGCTGTAATATCTTTTAATATAAAATGTTTTAGTCTTAACTTCTGACATATTTATCTCCACATCTTTCTAAGAAACTGATCTTTTTAAAATATTATCTCCTTCATCTTTTGCAGAAAGCTAGTGGAATCTAGGTTTTTCTCTTAACACTGCACTCAAAGACCCAAGAAAACAGTATTTGACTTTGCAATTGTTGTATGCCTCACAGAGAAGGCATCCCATGTCAGGCATGACTTATCATAGCACCAGTGTGGTTAAGGATGGATTCTGCTCAGGAAAGGGAAAGTGTGCTTGTTTTTCCTGTGGTAAAAGCAAGAAAACTGCAAGCATGAAAAGTGGTCAAGAAGTGAGGAAATACAAGTCCCTTAAAAATGTGTGCTAAACTGGGTTTGTAGACTTTCAGAATTATCCAGATCTCTGAGTGCTTGAGAGTTTGCCAGCATCGTTTGGGGTTTCTTGCCATTTCAACATAGAGGACTGATTGCCAGAGAGGGAATACAGGTCCTTGTAGCAAAGCACTGTCTGTGATACACAGTGGGAAAGAACTGATATTGTCCTGACATTTTTCCCCTCAGGACCTATCAGGTATGTCCATATTCAGAGAATTTCTTTGAGATTTCTGTAGAAAAATTTTGGCTCTTCCCCAGAAGATGTAGATTAGGATTTCCTTTTTCTGGAATGTTGAGTACACTCAAATCAAGTAAACAGCAGTTTAGATTGCAAAACTTTCTCATAATATTTTTAAAACCCAAAAAGAAGAATCTTCAATAGCATCTGGAAAAATAACTGAGCACTCAGGGTTAGCAGACCTAAAACAGGCTTTGTAATGCAGCATCAACTTCTTTGCACAGTCCTCAGAGAGAATATCTACTTTATCACCCATAAAGTGATGACTGTATTTTATTTGCTTTAGTCTTAAATAAGCTTTCAATATCCCTGGGGTTTCTTTCCCCTGTGTCATATGGGGGGTGGGGGGCACAGAAGACTCTGCTCAGCAAATTGTTTTTAAAGTAGGCAAGATAATAAAATTTTCATAGTGTATTTCTTCCCATGTGCTGAAATGGCTGGGTTCCTCTCCACTTCATCCTCTGACCTCTCCTCAAAAGAGGACATTGACAGTGCACAGCTTTGGCACGACACCCAAAGGCACCTCCCCAAACCTAAACACAGCTGCTTGGCCTAAATTTAGATCTACTGACCCTTTGACAGCTATGGGGAACTATGTACACTGATGTAAAATATTGCTTAAGGCACCATCATGGTAGCTGAATGGTCCCTGGAAAAGTCCCTGTGTCTGTTCACTGATAGGGAAGGCACAGAACATTGTTAACATGCGTGGGCTTGTTAACACAGATGGACTTGAAAGGGCCTGACCCTGAGACAGGGTAGCTCTGTGCCACTCTAGGCACAAAAATAAGGATGTACCAGCAGCTCACTGAGCTGGTACATGAAAAGGGGAGGGTTTGCAAAGAAGGGCTAACTTTGCATTCAAAGGGCAAGGCAAATTTAGGTTCTCTGAAGGAATATACAAAATAGTTCATCTCCCTGCCTTTCCCTGAACCACAGAACCAAGGGCGCTTCACTGCTCCCAAGTGGTAATTTTGTTCTTCAGGGCAGCAACTGTTGCCTTCATCTGGTACCTGCCAATACCCTCTGTGTGTGTTCAGATTTTCCAGGCTTTTCTCTTGATCAAGAAAGCTTAAAACTCCCCTTCTTACTACAATTCACTTTTTTATATGTAACAAATCACCTTGTCTGTTTTTAATTGTGTTTCTACACATTTTAAGCCCTTTGCCTTGTTAAGGGATGCCCACGGTAACTCCCAGAAGAGCTTGGCTGTTTCTTCCATCTTGTGGAGCTTCTGGTCTGACTGTTGTATCTCAATATAGTCATTCCTCTTCTCCAAAATGCTAATCTTTGCAGGTGCATACTCCTTTCATGTTCTCCCAGCTGCCACGTGCAACTGCCTTTAGCTAGAGTTCTGTTGCATCAGTTGAGGATGGTTTAACACCCATGACTTTCACTAAAGCATGCTTTGTGGAAGGATTAGAGAAGGGAAAAGCCTTATAAATGTTAGGATATCATATGTCTGAGGCTTTACTTTTCCTGGATAACTGTTGCTGTGTGGGGAAGAACTTAAGCTGCAGTGATTGTGCCTGTAGTCTTTTTGGAGAATGTAGCTTCAGAGGTTCCAGTCTCAGCACATAAGCATGTGTGTTCACAGACACACTTGTGTGAGATGAGAATGTTTTCAAGTATGGTGGTTTTTTACCTCACAATGTTGTGCATTGTTAATTAAGGTTACTTTGCTTTTTAAAAATTTCCTGCTAAGGGCCCTTTTACTACTCCCTCATGCTTTAATGCCCATATTAAAATAATCTGCTGAAAGCAGATGAGACAAAAAATTTGAGAATGAAAAGTGCTGTTATCATTATAATTTTTGTCAACAAATCTTTCTCTCCAGTTTGAAATTGTTCCCACTTTACTTCTCAAAGCAGAGAAGTGTCAATAAACTCTGTTACCAGCAAACCTGCAGCAGTTCCCTTAACTTCTCCATCATGCAGCCAGTAAAAGATGCAGAGCATTTCCAACATAGGAAGCATGGATTACACATACATGTAGAACTTGAGAAACAGGTTTAATATGGCATTTCCTGATAGTGCTCTTTCTCTTGCCTTTAAAGTCTAGTTTTATTTGTAGTTCAGATGATGAACATCAAACAGCCAGGTAGTTAACTGTCCTTTGGAAAAACAACTTGAATCCAGTAGAAAATGTACCAGGAAGTGTCTCAACAAAGACAAGAAATATGAACTAGACCAGCCCCTTGGTTTGGTTACAGATCATTTCCTACTGAAACACAAATTTAGAAAGGTATATAAAAGGCATGTATCTTCAAGTGTATATTTGAGGGCATTACTTGAATCTGTCTTTAACCAATGCATCTTTCCTGATCCTTTAGAAAATTCCTGTAGGTAGCTAACAAGAGGCTACTGGGAGGATGCACAATAGAGCAAAAGCCACTTTTTGTACCAAGAGAGGACGTACTTTGTTGGTTGTTTTGTTCACTTGTTTGATTCTGTACAGTTTGATTTCACTGCAGCCTCTAGAAAAACATGTTGACGTGCTTTGCAATGCAGTGAAGCACAGTTCCCTGCTCCTTTCTGCTAAGGACAGGCTATGAATGCTGACAGGCACTGGCATTGGCTCCCGGGGTGGGCACCTCCCCCAGACAGTAGCAGGGAGAAGTAGCAGTCATGGTTGATGACATGGGTGGAGCTCCTCTCACCAGTTGTCCCATGGGAGATAGCTTATCTGTGGACGCCTGTGTTTCTGGAATAATATCCATTTGACTGAAAGCCAGAATTAGAGTAGGGAAGAAATTGGCTGCCAAGTGCTGATTGGCACTTGGAGTCGAAGGAAGCAGCATGGACCCTGCAGAGAGGATCTCCTTATCCGTCAGCACCAGCCTCTCTGCCTGCAGGTGTGTCCCAGCAGTTCCTGCTACTACTCTTCCTTCTGTTATTTTTGTTTCCCTTTGAAAATGCCCTTTAACTTTCAGCATTTTACACAGAGACAGCATTTTACACAAATGCTTGATTAGCACTGCCAATGCAGTGCTATATGTAGAAAGCAGGGAGCAGAAGAGTAATTTTTAAGAGCACTTGGGTGCATCTGCTTTTTCTGTAGCTAAATAACCAGTTAGTTCGATCAGACTCATCTCTGTTCTGTTGTGTCATCTGAATTACACTGAAGAAGAGCTCAAGGCATCGCATTATGGTTCCTCTGCCCAGACCTTTTGTTGTCATTTTTCACACCCACACAATTCTTCTTGTCACTTCAGAGCTCATAAGGGAAAGATACTATTAATGGAAACATAATTTAAGTTAAAGAATTGGTCGTCATTGTTTGTTGTCAAGTCTGGCTGGTGAATAATGACTCCTTAAATATTCTGTGGAAAGACAACTTTCGTTTCTGAGAATGGCATCCTCCACCTGCAGTGCTCTTGTGGGGTGAGAACAGAGCTAATACCACAGTAAATGACCATGATATAAAAAGGAAAGGGTGAAGGATTTCAGTGGATAAAACCAAGTGCTAAAATTTTCATATGCTGTTACAAAACAGAATAGCTGTTATGTCTTGTATCAGAAATAACAGGTGGGATGGTTGACAATATTCTTTTCTGAGTACCTATGTAAACAAGAAGACATCCTGTCTGCATTTATTGACACATACTGGCATGCTGAGGTGATTTATTTTGGCCTGATAAGTGGGATTTCTTCATCTTATTCTGCCTTTTTAGCAACATTTTCTATCATTTGTTAGAAAGGATGGTGTTCAATGGTGTCACTGTTACAGTGATAAGGTATTTTTCAAATCAGTCATGTAGGATTGCTGGTTGAATAGTTATGGTGTCTTCATGAGAATGCTTGGACTTTAAAGCTACCATTTAAGCATCAACTAATAGCAACAAAATACTTCTGACTCGTGTTGGAATAAAAAGTGAGCCATGAAAACAAAAAATTACAGGCACCCAAACTATTTGCAGACACTTGAAGAGAAATCTCTCTGCTCTTGGCTGCAAAGTACAAACAAGACATTGCATGACACAAAACCAAATTATTGGGATTATTTTCAAAGAAAGTCTAAAGGATAAGTTCTTAAAGACAAGCATATGCCACAAGATACAGTTTCGTAGTTACTGGGATAAAAGGTCAAATCCCATTAAAAATCAAAAAACTCTGTTATTTAAATGCCTCAGAAGCTTCAGTGTGATTTGCCCTTGTCTGCTACTTTTTAAATACCTTTGATAGCCTGGTCTTATGCTTTTTTACTTCTTTAAAAATCCCACTGGAGAATAATATGACTTTGGAGGTGATTGCCCCCTTCCAAATGGAATTATGGCCCAGATACTTAGACCTATGCCATTGCCAAAATCTCACAAAACTGAAAGTATTTTACAGCTGGGAGAGACTCTCATAGCTAAAAAAGAAGGTAAATTGGCAGTGGATTGTAAAAAAATTACTAATTGTTCCCATGCATCTTTTTTCCAGCTGCCTATTTCTCTGTCCTTCGAAAGCCACCCTCTACGTCCAGTTTCCCAGGAGGTCTGTTTGGTTTCTCCTTTCTGCTTACTGTCAACTCTTTCACTCATTGCAAACTGCCTCCCTTCCATCTCCATGTTGCTCAGCTCTTTCCAGGGACTTGTGACACTGTGTGCTCTCATACCATCCTGCTCTTGTGACTGCCCCAGCCCAGGGCTGATGTGGAGCCAGCAGCACTGCTCTTCAGTGATAAATTATATCATCACCTCTCTCCCCTTTGACATATCAATTTATTTTTTTTCTAAGACTTGAGTAAATCACCTTTAGCCATAGAATACTGAACATATGTTTTAACATTAATTTTAAATTCTCTTCAGAAAATCCCAAGTGAAATTTTCTGTAAACATAAGAGACCACAAGGTACCCGGCCAGTGCCCTGCTTTTGGGTAATTTTTCCACACTCTGAATAGGTAAAAAAGGAGTGGGGAAAAACTGTCAGTTCAGCGACATCAAAGAACTCTGCACCCCTTCCATAGAGAAAAAGGTTTGTATTAAACACCCCTGAACTGTGATAATGTGTACAAAGTGAATAAAATACTGAGCCTTTTATGGTGACCTCCAAACAAATTGAAGTAAATTCATTAATGAGTAATTTCTCAATGGTGTTAGAAGAGCCAATGAAAAATTATTGCCATGAGTTATTTAAAGCTAATTAATGAATGCATATGTGTGTACATAGCTATGGATGTGCATATGTGTGTTGTAGAAATTATTTCTACAAAAAAAACTGTATCAGATAACAGTTTCAGAAACTGGTACAAAGTCTGAATACATTCTTAATCAGTGCACATGAAAAATATGGTTTACGAGTATTTTTCACATTGTTGTTGCTCCATAAGTGATTTCTCCACTATAACAAGGGAGGGACAAGAATCACTCTCACAAAAGTAGAAAACACCAATGGTTTTTACTTCCAGTATAAGTCCTGATGGGAAAAAAGAAGAGAAAATATATCCTACCTTCCCTATTATTCAGATTTAATAAAAGTCCCTAGCATTTCTACTGGAGTGATTTCCCTCTCCTGTTGTGTCTCCTGCATCAGTGGGGTTCTTTTCACTAGTTCTTGTATTGCAGACAGATTTGTAAGTACTAAATTTGAACAGGGTGAGATTTTTTTTGTTAATCAGACCTATAAAATTTCTGTGAGGACCCAGGGTGAGTCAGGTGCCCTCAATGTCCACCAGCTCTCACTGGCAAAGTGAACTCTGCATGTGAGCTGAGCCCCTGCCATGAGCTGCAATGCCAAATGGATGCACATCCTGGGTACTCAGCCTGGTCTGCACGAGGGCATTCACTGAGCAGTACAGCTGCAGCAGTCCAGGACACAGCTGTGGAGAGCTTTAGTGAATATTGCCTGGATCAATATCCCTGTCATTGCTTATGTCAAGTGATGAGCTCCAGCATTACCTGTATCAGCATGCCCAACAGCATGGTAATTTGTATGTGGCTACTCATAATATGCAGGGTATAATATATTTGTACAACGGTTCTTTGTAAATACATTGTGAGGACAAGCCTTAGAAATACAAACCAATATGCCAATATACACAACAAAAAATACATATATATGTAAACCTGAACTCCCTCTTCTTCCATTGCATAAGACCAGCAGACAAAAGAAGAAAACAACACAATTTCACTTTTTATAACTGCAGAGACTAGAAACAAGGATGTGTAAGAGGTTTCTGTCACAGAAGGAGGGCATATTGGCAAAAAAAAGTTCTGAGGAAGCTGCACTGTAGGGGCCTGCATTGACCCTTTTGAGACAAGAGTTAGCAAGAGTTCCTCTTGACTTCAGCAGGAATTACTGCACAAGCAAGGGGAATACCCAAGAGCACATTATGCTTCTAGAAAACATGATAAAACTTGTTGGCTGCTTTGGAAGAAAAGGGCATTTTCACAAATGGGAATTGTTCTAGACGAGTCAGGATTCCCCTACCAGCTGTCCTTCTCCTGTTCCTCCTTCATCCTAAACTGCTTATGTTGCTTCTGTGATGATAGTTTTGTCTTTCTCCTAGGTATTTATCTTATAGCAATAGTGCCATCTTTTACATTTACTGCTAGCAGTACCACAAACCAGCATCCTGTTTGCCTTCTTTATTGCAGCTGCATACGGGGCGGAAGGCTTTAGGGACTTTCATGCAATAATTCCCAAATCTTTTTCCAGTAAGTATACTGAAACTCAGTTCACTACAGAGCATTTCCATCTAGTTCCTACTTTTATGATTTTTTGTTTGTGTCATTTCATTTCTGAGTAATGTATGTTTGCATGCACTTAAGTAGTCTGACCTTTTTGTTTTGTTCATATGTATTTTATTTTAACTTAACAGAAAATCTGTTTCAAAAGCCACCTTCTCCAAATACCTGGCAGGCAAGGAGCCTATAATTGTTTAATAAAAATATATATTTATTATACTTATTACTGAAAGGAAAAAATTACATGCAAATTGTGGAAAATCTTGTCATATACTTGAGCCAAATATTTCTATTGCTTCCATTTGCCATGGTGAAAACAGCAGTATGGGGTTGTAGCCCATTAAATTTGCAGAATCAGTTCTGTTTAACCAGTTATACCATCTTTTTAAGTTATTGTTTGGTCACTGATTTTTTTTTTTGTATATCACTAAATTATTCCCCTTTTTAGAACGTACATTTTAAAGGAAAACTGCTATTTATGAGATGCACTTATTCTGTTTTGCATATGATTTCTATTCAAATGCAATACTTGAAAAAACATTACCTAGATTGGTAGACTTTTTAAAAGGTATCCAGTCAAGCAGTATTCATAAATGTGAACACCTTTAGGCTTCTGTTTCCCAGTAGAATTTTGAGTCAGATACTCTTGTCAGTTACATCCGTGCAGTCCTTCTGGGACACCTGTGAGGTTGTAGGATGTATCAGAGAAGAGCTTGTCAATTCTCTCCATTTCAAAGGAATATCAAGGTCTTTCAATCTCTTGAGGTAATTATTGCCCGTAGCTTATTGTTACCAAATTGCTACACCATCACTTTTGAATGAGGTTACCATAAGACTGTTGTTCCACAGAAGGAAAATACCTTTACTGGACTTTATTGGATTAAACAGATCCCTCATATTCTTAGCTACCTACTAAGTAAAAACTCTCTTTTTTTTTTTGGGTGGGGTGGGATGGGATGAAGGTAGAGGGTTTTTTACTGTAAGACTTTGGGCAATTAAATGGTCTTTTTCAGCCTAATGAAGAAGAATTTTTTCACCAAAATCACCAGATTAGAAAAGAGAGAAATAACAGCAAAGATTTTTTTTCTACATAAAACATCATACAATCCTGTGGAGACAAGAGGAATGAATACTGGCCAGAAGTTGTCTGAATCTTGACCCTTTTCCTTAATGTTGAAGTTTGCTGTGTTCATATCACATAAAATTTACTAGCCTCTATGTTATCACATGTTGTGTGGCTGTGGCAAATTTACCTAAATTCTTATTCTGGCTGCAAGCAATTGTCACCTATGGGATTACAATGTAAAGGATTTATCCATTAAAGTCATAATAGTTTTCCCAGCTACCTTTTTTTATTTGACTGGTTTTTAATCATGACTTCTGATTCTAGTAATAGTCTCCAATTACTCAGCAATCCTAATCTTACTGTCCTAGAAACATAACTATCACTCCTAGAATTTCCTTAAATTCTTCCTTCCATGCTTCCCTACCCTGCTTTCTTTATCAGTGTTTGTACTCTGCTTTCCCATTGTTGTTGCTTACCTCATAAAACTGCAAACCAAAAATTTGGACTCAGTACAACCCTTAGAATCTTCCTGCCAAGTGGAGAATGTTGCATTTTCTGTTAATTTATATCCATTGAGTTGAGTTACTTACTTTCGCAATTGTTTTGGACAAATACCTATGAATTGGATTAATTTTATCTTTCATTCCAATTAGCCTGATTGTCAGAATGAAAGCTATAAACACAAAAATCTCAAAGCGACCTAGAAACAGACTTGTAATATTTTTTGGGTTCCCAGCTCCCTGGATGCCTTGTATTTGTTTTACTGATATTCACTGTTCATTGCTCCGTGTGTTACAAACTCACCACATTGCCCATAGAATTATAGTTGAGGTCACAGCATTTGTTATTTAGTGATATTGTACCTGCTGTTTAGAAGTTAACTCCTTTCATGTGATTGTTTCTTTGCCACATTATTTGTTCTGTAACCAAACTGAGTGGCATCCTGTATTGTTTCTTTCAGCCGGTAATATTAAAATAGAGACTCAGAGTGATGAAGAGAATGGGCGTGCCTGTGAAATGAATGGGGAAGAATGTGCAGAGGATTTACGAATGCTTGATGCCGCAGGAGAGAAAATGAATGGCTCACACAATGGCCCAGGCAGCAAGGCTTTGTCAGGAGTTGGAGGCATTCGACTTCCTAACGGAAAGCTAAAATGTGATATCTGTGGGATAATTTGCATCGGTCCCAATGTGCTCATGGTTCACAAACGAAGCCACACTGGTAAGGCCTGCCATAGTTTTTCCTGTAGTTGACAAGAACTGGCCACATATTAGTAACTAAGACTTATATTCTGTATCATGCCTCACGTGTTGCTTCTTCTAAGGTAATGCAGCACTGGTGAGCCTTTGGAACTCAGTTATTTTGGTACATCCTTTTGGCCTGCACAGGAATTGAGGCTTCTTCATGGAAGTCCATCTATTGGGTTAGAAATGGTGCTGTTTGTTTGATTAAAAAAAAAATTAAAAATCAAATTTAAAAGAAAAGTAAAGAAGTCTTGTTTAATTTCTAAGAAATTTCTAAGAACTGCTGAAGAAAAACCCATTTGTAGCTAACTCTGAAGTTAACCCAAATTGTAAAGTTTCCAACAAAACAGCAAAGCTCATTACGGATCTGTGATTATGAAAATGATTGGAAAAATACATATTAAGAAAACTGTATTGACAGAGTCAAAAAATACTTACATTTCATGTCCAGTGTTTCATGAAGTAAAAACAAGTATTGTCACAGGTCAAATGTGCACTAAAGTGTTTCCACCGGAACACTAAAAGAGACATGTAAAGATTTTGTGTTCCATAGGGATGGCTTTTCATTATACAGTGCTCTGAATATTCTTTTCTCAATTTTCTAATTCTGATTAATCTCAAAGAGGGCCAAAAATGAAGAGGCTGAAACAAATGAAAAAGTAAAGAGTGAGTCTCACCTTACCTGATATAAGATGTCTAAAAATTAGTCTTCCAATCTAAACTTTAATGTCATTCATAACTAAAAGAGAAGAACCAAACTGTACTGTTGTTTCACAGAAGTTGCTTTGAAAATAGATTTGGGATTTGGCATTTTTACATAAATATTCCAATAAGAAGGAATTTTAAAATATTTTTAAGGTAAGAATGATCTGCCTTATAGTTACATTTGACTGAAATAATTGTGCTAATCAACACACAGATACTTTCTTCCTCCATATCCTCACAGTCTTGCTTAAATAACTTTCCCAGAATTACTAAGTAGTGAGATTAATGAAGTGCTTGGAGAGTTAAAATGGAGAGGATTCATGAAAAGCCCTGGAGTGTGTTCCATCACCCTCAGTGTTACTGTCTCTCACAGTAACTGTGTCTGTTCAAGCTATGTAAGCTTGTGATCTGTTAGTGTAACAAGGGTTAGCCACGTTCAGAAGCAATGCTGTTACATTGCCTGCTTCAAAGTACTCTTCAATTCTATGTGATGAATCCCTCTGTCAGGGAAGAGCAGATAATTATTGGAAAAGCCACGACTAGTACTAGCCACAACTAGAAGAGAGGCTGTAGCCTACTTCCTAGATATAACGAAGTACTTGTTGATTTTCTTTTTTCTCTTTTCTTTTCTTTTCTTTTCTTTTCTTTTCTTTTCTTTTCTTTTCTTTTCTTTTCTTTTCTTTTCTTTTCTTTTCTTTTCTTTTCTTTTCTTTTCTTTTCTTTTCTTTTCTTTTCTTTTCTTTTCTTTTCTTTTCTTTTCTTTTCTTTTCTTTTCTTTTCTTTTCTTTTCTTTTCTTTTCTTTTCTTTTCTTTTCTTTTCTTTTCTTTTCTTTTCTTTTCTTTTCTTTTCTTTTCTTTTCTTTTCTTTTCTTTTCTTTTCTTTTCTTTTCTTTTCTTTTCTTTTCTTTTCTTTTCTTTTCTTTTCTTTTCTTTTCTTTTCTTTTCTTTTCTTTTCTTTTCTTTTCTTTTCTTTTCTTTTCTTTTCTTTTCTTTTCTTTTCTTTTCTTTTCTTTTCTTTTCTTTTCTTTTCTTTTCTTTTCTTTTCTTTTCTTTTCTTTTCTTTTCTTTTCTTTTCTTTTCTTTTCTTTTCTTTTCTTTTCTTTTCTTTTCTTTTCTTTTCTTTTCTTTTCTTTTCTTTTCTTTTCTTTTCTTTTCTTTTCTTTTCTTTTCTTTTCTTTTCTTTTCTTTTCTTTTCTTTTCTTTTCTTTTCTTTTCTTTTCTTTTCTTTTCTTTTCTTTTCTTTTCTTTTCTTTTCTTTTCTTTTCTTTTCTTTTCTTTTCTTTTCTTTTCTTTTCTTTTCTTTTCTTTTCTTTTCTTTTCTTTTCTTTTCTTTTCTTTTCTTTTCTTTTCTCTTTTCTTTTCTCTTTTCTTTTCTTTTCGTCATTTAAAAATTTATAAAATGAACACATAAAATGACTTGTATGTGAGGCCCTTTAAACAGACCCATGGGCTGAAGAGGATGCTGTAGTGGTTGAAACAATATGTTGCAACTTGAAATGCACTTAAAGGTAGAAATCTTTGTGCTTGTTTAAGCTGACTTTTGTTAAAAAAAAAAAAAAAAACACTGTTGCTGGATCAGAGGAGCTGTTTCAGGACCCTCAGGGACACATGGTAGTGTTTGCACCAGGGCTAAATGGCCAGTGTGAGAACACACCTGACTTTAGGGAGGTGGTGGACGCAGCTGCCTTTGTTTCTCATGAGCTCCTTGGTACCCAGCCCGCTGTCTCTGCGCATGAGCTGTGCTGCCCAGTTCCTGTGACAATGTCCCCAGGGGCCACCTCACTGGGTGCCAGGCCACTTCCCCTGCACAGACCTTCAGCTCCCTGAACTTCTTGCCTGGCAGAGGGACCCATTTGCCTGCCAAGGGTGCTTGGGGGTGCTACCACACAAAGATTCACTTGAAGATTTCTTCACCATTTGCCGAGCTCTTCCCTTGCCAACTAGACCCTCTTTTTAATAAGGGAATGTAGTTCAAACCTACAGCAGAAGCACCCTGCAAGAGGCACTTTGCTCAGGACAACTCTCTTCTTTTGCTCTCAGTAAAACTAAAGGTTGTGAAGTTTTGTCCCTGGGTCCTTCCATGGAAAGAATGCCTTTGCTTTCCCTCCTGCCTCATCCTCAGCTCCTCTCCTGAGCAGCCTCTTTGAATGAGCTCAGGTGGTTTTTCAGGGGCTGGCAAAGGAGTGGAAGTTCAGAGCTGGTAGTTTAAATTAAAGGGACGTCATGGGGAAACAGTGGTGACTGCTTTTCCTTTCAGCTGTGCTGTGAAAATTAAAGTCGAAATGGGATATACTATTACAGACATTTTACTGACTATGCTGAAGCCCATTTCAATACATGCCTGGTGAAGGAATAAGCCTCACAAATGAATTACTTTGCTGCTAATTCATGTAAAACCTGCATATGCAGTGAGGTTTTCTTAAATAAATATTTGATAAGTGAACAAAATTCTAGCACACTAAAGTGCCAAAATAAAATGACTGCCTGACCTGATAAAGGATGTAATTGTTTTTAATGAATACACCTGCCAAGTGCAGATATGTGGAGCAGCACCTGATATTTCTGCCCTCTCCTGTCTGCAGGCAGCTGTACAGCACTGACTGCTTCCTAGCACCTTACCTGTTGCTTACATCTGCAGAGCAAATCCCAGCTCACTGATGTCCGACTCTTCTCATTCTCCTTCCCTTTCAGCATATTCATTTTCTCCAGCTTGCCACTGTCTTGTTTGGTGTTTAAGAAAAAGGAGATCTAAAAGGAGAAAGAAATTCCTGCTCCCTGATACTGAAACCTCAGGGTATATTCAGGCTTCTCTTGCTCACTGTGCATATATCTGCATATTCATGCATATCTGTGTATGTGTGTGCATAGGTGTCTATATTGCCTCCTTATATGTACACTAAGTCACTGGTTAGTTCACTCACATCTTGTTACTTGGTTATGAATGTCTGAAATTTATTTAGAAAGAGAGCTCTGCAGGTTTCTGAATGTTAGGTGAGCTTGTAATTGTTTAAGAAATTAGAAATATTTTAATTAAGATTATAATTATTCTTCACTGAATAAATGGTCCAGGGCCCAAGCTCCTACTAAGGCTTGCAAATCACTGCAATGGTGATAATGGTTGATTGAATTCAGGATCCCATTGCAGTTTTTGTTTATGGGCCTATATTTGGTCGTGACTACATACCCAGGACAGGTATGTACTGTTCAGACCTGGAGAAAACAATACACTGTTTAAACTGTTTAGAAAAGGAATCATTACATATTTTTTCTTTCCATCCCACTTCATCCTCATTTTTGGAGGTATCACCACACCCAGTAACCTTCCATCAGTAGCTGTCAGCATCCTGGCAGGTCTGCTGGGAGTTTTGCTGAGCTCAATAAAGGAGGCATTCTTTACCCCTGTAGTTGCAACATGGACAGCTAAGGGCCAGCCAAGGTACACGTAGCTTTAGGGTCTTTTGGTGACAATGTTCTCCTTCTACAGCAACATAAGTTCAGGCTTCCTTACATCTGATCCCACTCTGAGTACTGTAGAAGTATTTGACGTGCAGCAGTCTCGTTTGAAATGCTCCATCCACCTTTTCCACCCAGTGCAAGTCTTCACACTGTGATTGGGAGAGCTGTAGGCTAGAGATGCATTGCATTCTTACTTTGCTTTACATTTCATTCCTGGAGTACTTTTATGATTCTTGTTTTGTCTTCTTAAGTCCTCTGAGGAAAAATAACAGAAATGAATGCTAGAAAAGCTGCTTAGTAAAATTTAACGATTTCTTCTGAATGTGTCCCCCTTGCCAAGCTGATTTCTTCCATTTACTGTTTCAGTCCATTTCTGAAAATCACTTTCTGTATTGGGTAACTGCCTCAAAGATTAAGAAATTAAATAGAGAGAACCTGTTTTCTTTTCTCCCTGACCATACCATGCATGGCTTAGGAAGTACTTTGCAAAGTCCTGTAAGGGGTATGCTGGCATTTATGTGTGCCACCCCAGCTGAACCAGATGTGGGTAAAGTTTAGATGAACAGAGCTACTTGACAGACAAAGAAAGTGAGCTCATTTGGCGTGACAGGCACTATGCTGCTGTGCTTGAAAATTTCCAATGAAAATGTCTTGCCATAAAGGGGATTCATTTGGCTGTTTGATGAATGTTAAAGCTGGCAGCCCTGATGGCAGAGTTTTCATGTTTTTGGGTTGGGACAGTGCTGCTGTCTAATTGGTCTTCAACTGTTCTGGTGCATTACCTAGAAGTCAAAAATGATCATGCTGTGCATATATGCACATGTATGGACATGAAAGGTCATCCTAGGTGTGCAAAATGATACATGATGTTTAAGTGAGAGAGAAGGAATAAATTGTTTTTGTTTTTATTTCTTTTAGTATTTTAACTTCAGCACTGAATTCTTAAATATAATGTTATTGTTACACAAAAAAAAAAAAAAGAAAACTAAGAACAGGTCATCTTTGGGCTTTTTCTAATGTTGATACACTCCAATTACTACAACAGATTGAAGTGATGCCTAAGAGAAACAAAATTCAGCAAAAGTGTTTTAAAGGCTAGTTTGACTTAGTTGAGAGTGGTACAGAAACAGGCATGCAGAAGCAGTTCTTGCTGACAGAATGGTCTTATGTATAATTTTTCTGTTACTCCTATCTGGTACAGCTGGAAACGTATTTTGCTTCCCACTGACTTCAGGAAAGGCCTCGTCCATCCATCTTAAATTAAAAAGAGTACTAGAAAAAAAAAAAACCAAACTAATGGAATATATTGATTTTGAACAACACTAAAAAGAAAACAGCAGCCATATTAATTTTGCAAAGGCTTTGATTCACTTCCTTGATAACAGGCACTGGTTTAGACAAATCAAGGCTGTGTCTCTTCAAGTTTTTCAACATCTGTCCAAAGTACAAACCATCAGAGCCTGTTTGTGCAGCTCCTCTGTTCATACCTTACCTATAGAAGGGTTTGGACTTAGGCATGGAAGTACAGGGCTTCCTTTGCACTGTCTTAACTTCTGTGATTTTACTCTCTAGCTTTCTCTCTTTTCTCTGTCTCTTTCCTGATTTGGCTGCTTAGGGACAGACAGGTAATGGAGAAGAAATTGAAAGGGAAAATACAGGGAAAATGTAAATGAAAAGAAGTTATTATAACTGTTATAATGAAGTGCCTTTCATTTAAATATAAGAATGTAACGCTGAAATGAACTTGTGATCCTGAAATGCATTTTTAATGAGTTTCCTTTTTATTTTGCTGCTTCAGTGGCATATTTTAAAGACCCTTTGAAAAAAGCCACATTAAAAACCCCACCAAATGCCACAACATGCAAAATTGGATATTGGTTTATTCCAAAACTGCTGATCAGGAAGAGTGGCTCTTCAACACAAAATGTTGCAGTCACTTTATTTAAATGAGTTTGAATTTGCATTGTGATGTGCCATTCTGATTTAGAAAAAAAAAATTAGATTTTCAGATCAAATTGACCCAGCCAGTGAAGCATTAAGAAACTGGCAGGTTTAGTCTGAAAGCCTCATGTTATATCAAACCTGCAGCCGGTGGAAGTCACAGAGCAGCAGTGAGAAAACAACTTTCTCCCTGAAATCTTTCTCTTGTTACCGCATAAGATTTTTTTTATTCTCACATATTTTCTCCTTCTTCCCATAGGAGAACGCCCTTTCCAGTGCAATCAGTGTGGAGCCTCCTTTACCCAGAAGGGCAACCTCCTGCGCCACATAAAGCTGCACTCAGGTGAAAAGCCCTTCAAGTGTCACCTGTGTAACTACGCTTGCCGCCGCAGGGATGCCCTCACAGGACACCTGAGGACTCACTCAGGTAAGTGAAGATTTGGGAATAACCAGGGCTGCTTATCACCATACCTGCTGAGCAGATGGGAGTGGCCACCAATCCTGAGAGCTCTTCTCACCCTGAGTAGCCCCATATTGGGGTTAACCAAGCTGTGAGCTGGCCACAGCATGTTAGCAGCAAAGAAATGACTAAACACGTCACACTCACGACCCTTCACCAGAAGAACTGGGTTTTTTCCCATACTTCTTGGCTGATTCAAAGTTTCTGTATTAGAGTTTCATCTTACAAGCCCCGTGTGAGTAATCCATTTCATGGAAGTATGAACATGACTTAAGTTGATGAATGTTTTAGGGTTAGAGATAATATAAAGTTGAAACACAGTCTTGTATTCATCTTCAGCCTAAGGAGTGAATACTGCCTACAGCATTTAGCAGGAGTCATTTGTTGCATGTTGTTATTACAAGTACTTTGAAAGAGAGAGTGGGAACAAGGCAGAGGGTGGGAGAAAGAAAGATAATAATCTTCCACAAAAGAGGACGCTCATGGAGTTTTTCAGTGTCTGTCTCAACAGCAATATGGAGATATGAATAGATATTTTTGAATAGCTGCACTTTCCCATTACCATGAACCTCTCATTGTTTGACAGAAGCCACAGTCACACACCTTCTGTGAAGTAAAACCAATTTAGCACATTTAAAGTGCCTTTAAAAGCAGAGTGCCATCTCATCTAGTCTCCCAAGCTAAGCTGCAAATGCAAATTGCTATTTGGATGGGAGACCTCCAATACACATTGCTGGAATTGACACTGGTAACGTTACTTGTGAAAGTTGGTTTTGGGTTCTGGGTGGCAGAAGGGGAGCTCTTAAAGTGATATTTTTGTGCACAAAAAAAATTAGGGACATTCTTCTCTAGCACATGTGTTGGATAATAAGATCCTTAGAGTTGATCCCAGATTTCAAAAGTAATTTCTGTTTGTCCTGTTTTTTCCCAGCCTGATTGAGGAAGGCACATATTTTAACTAGTATTTTGCCTCCCTGTCCCTCATTGTTATTGATTTTCATGGATGCACAATTTGAAACATAGTTTTCATGTATACGTATGTATGAAATCTCACCTAGACACTCTTGGAAAACCCTGAGGATTCCACAGTTAAAAGAGACAATGCCAAAATTATAGGTAATGATTAGTTCCTGCAATTGGCAAATTGACACCAATGCATTATAAAACAAGTTGGATATCTGAATCTGATTTTCACCTAAGAATCTATAAATAAAATTCAGAAATTAAACTGTAACTATCTAAAATTGTGAAATCATATATAAAGTGACAGTCTTATCATGTTAAGACAGAAAATTCAAGTCCAGAAGTACACAGAAAAATATTTTTGGTGAAAAATACCTAGGACTGGCTAGATCTGGATTGATGTAATACAGAAAATAAATTGTCCCGCCACTTACCTTGAATTTCCGGAAGCAGAAAACATGCAAAATCTAAGATTGTCTTAAAAGACTTGAGCTGGTTCTGTTGACACCAGAACTGAACTCCAGCCATGCAAGTCCCTACCTACACCACCAGTTTGTCCACTGGCAGTCTCTGTGTGACTGGACACTACAGAAACTGCTCCCAGACCTTTGAAGGTGTCTCAGTTCCTAACCTGTGTAGATGCTGTTTTTAAAGATTTAATGTCACAGTCTTTATCTGATCTGAATCATCTAAAATCAGTTTGCAGCACCCATAGAATTGGCCTGTTTATGTAAAGATATACAATCAGTTTTCCATTCGTTGTTTTTCACTTAGATTTTTAAATTGACAAAATCTTCCTTCAACACAGTATGGCTTTATTTTTGGGGTGGGCCTTTTAACTCTTGTCTCATTGTTAACATGTTGTTGAATGCCTCATCTGAATCTCATAATGAATTGTGTTTTCTCCAGTTGGCAAACCCCATAAGTGTGGATACTGTGGTCGCAGTTACAAGCAGCGGAGCTCTTTGGAAGAACATAAAGAACGCTGCCATAACTATCTCCAAACCATGAATCTCTCAAGCAGCATCTATCCAGGTAATGAAAGTGTCTATTTGGGGAATACTGCTGTCCTGTCATAAACAGAGAAAGGAGTGTAAAAGAATCAGTAGTACCATTTGTGGCAACTTTTGCTTTGGAGAGTCACACACATCCCCCACATGTATGGTACTGTGTCTGGGTTTATTCTTTCTTTAATAAATATTTGGCTGTTTTCTCACTTTTTTAGCTCCAATAAAATGCCAAAGTACAATTCAAATATGTAGCAAAACACTAGCAAGGCCTGGAAAACATCAGTTTGTCGTGTCAAGATAATATGGCTACATCACCTCACCGCCTTCTTTTGGAGGCCTATATTGCAATACACTTATGGATGTACTTTTAACAAAGACTTAATTCCAGTGTTCTAGTTGGTGCTGCAGTTTTCTGCACTGCACATCTCCTCCCCTTCCCAGGCATGGCTTAAAGGGCTTACTTGACCCTTGGGACCAACTCATCTATCAAGAATGAGCTATCTGGCTTTGATCTCACTCTGCCAAGCAAAGGTACATAAAGCTAGAGATATTTAATTTAGGCAGGTTGACTTGAGACAGTCCAGAATGGCTAATAATTTATTGAAAGCCTTCTTCCCAAGCTTCCCTTTGAAAGAAAACTGGGGGGAGGTAAGGACCTGTGTTGAGACTAGTGTAATGATGAAGGAAAAGTCCACTTCTTGGAGAATATCAAAAAACAGAAAGAGAGCAAGCATATACTGGGCTTGGATTATATTTTTTAACAAAGGTGCAGAAGATCTGTAAAGGATTGATCACAGTAATTATCAGTACAAAGTCCTCTTGCATGTGCAGTTTTAGATGGAGAAGATCCAGCTTCTATGGTGGAGTTTAAACCCAGCCAGTAAGTTCCATTTCCTGCACACCTTTTTAATCCTGTCAGTATATGTTATTTAGTTTGTCAAATGACAATAATGGAAAGTTGTCTCTGCCCTCTTTGCAATGATGCTTCATTTAATATTTTATATCTGTACAGAACCTGAATATGTTTTTACATGCTATCAAATAATGTAAAGTATATGCACATAATGATAGCAGTCAATACAACTGAGATGTTTCTGCAGGCAGCATGTTAGAGCAGTGCCCCTTCTAATTTTATTGAGGGGCTGCAGAATACATGAATGGAAAACCTCAATGTAATAATACACAGTAAGCAGCAATACTTATTTCTCAAAGAGATGACAGGATTTAGAAGCAAATATTCTGGTTTGGGATTTCAGTCGCCAGTGTCTGGCTCGTGGATTTAAGTGCCTGCACACAATTTGAAAATCTATGTGAATGAGTAGCTGAACTACTAGAAAAGTCTTAGTAAGATGAAACTGATGTCAGAAATCATAAACTTTAATAAGAAATGAAGCAGTTTTAGAGACTGGCTCTTATTTATATCAAATCCTGACAGGAGAGCTTGCACTAGCTTACAACTAAATATACAATAACTCGGTGAACTCAGTGGGATGATAACTTGAGAAATTAATTAATACTTTGAAATAATTACTTCTTGTATGTATATTTTTTTTTTCTTGTATATTCTTCTTCTATTCTTGTATAGTCCATATTTGACATAATAGGATTGCTTTTGCAAATTAGAAAAGAATTAAATTAACGAAAGGGTTTAAGCCTCATATTCAGCCAAAGACTTCAATCTTAAAGAAATTTTGTCCTCAGTTAAAAAATAAATTGTTTACAGTTTTAAAACAATGAAACTTTCCTGCATTTTTCCTAGTATTTTACATTATGAAAATGTAGAAAAAAACAGTTGAGAATGAGTGGATGTCCGGTGAATTTTAGTGTTCTACAATCATCTAGAAAAGCAAGCAGCTATATCATCACTGTTCTTAAACTATTTCAAGGTGTGATATGGATCTGCTAGAGCCATTATTCAGAACCCTTTTCCCCCAGCCTCAAAAAAAGTTGGTACAAAAATATCTGCTAGACTGTCTGATTTGGCATTCTGCCACAGCAAGATTGCTTTTTACAGCATTTTTAAAATACTTTTGGCAGTATGCAGAAAAAAAATGTCAGTAGAAAGAACCTAAACTTGTAGAAGTTTTCCATCAGCTTGTAGATCTAGAAAATATAATTGAGAAAGAACTTAAATAAGGGAAAGATAGAGTAAAAGGGAGTAAGGAGTGGAACAAGAGAATGTACTTACATCTTTAACTTTTGTTTTCTTTCTTTAAGAGAAGGAAATACAACACAAAATTGGAACCTGATGAATTTAATGGCAAAATTCTTATTTTAGAGGACTATAACCTCACTGTCCATGTGAAGTTCATCTCTTAGCGATATTACCTGTAGTTTTGCATTTGAGTTGAGTGGAAGTGTGCTGAAGTCTTACCAGGCTTGAATAAAACAGCAGGAGAAGTCGTTTATGAAGTTTTTAAAGGATCAATTACAGTTCTTCAGTGACTGGGAATTTTTGTTTGAAAAGATTTTTTTTCCACTGTACAGACACCAAATTATAGAGAAATAGTTATTCATTTGGTAGCAGATTTCAGAGAATTTCAGTTGCAAATGCTGGGGATTAGTACATGATTCAATTTGCCCTCTTTTTTAATAACAGTTTTAGAAGTTTGAAAGTTTGACTGTTAAATACATGACTCACACTCTCTTGAACTGATTAGAAAAGAAATTTCATTGTATCCTAAACAAATATTTCTTGATCATTTAAACTTTTAACTAAATATTCACTCTTTTGTGTCCCTGTTGAATATCTGCTTTAAAACATTCTCTGTAAGTCTCTTCCTGAGGTGATATCTGGGAGCCTTGGTCATCAAAAGATGCTGGTGTGTTCTTGTTCAATGATGGCAATGTACCATAAACACCCTTTACTGTTCTGCACCTTCATGACTAAATTATTCTAATTTCCTGCATTGGTCACAATCTTTAGTGTCTTATGGGGCTGGAATATAATTACATGAAACTACGTGTAGCTGCCATTGGCACTGGCATTTTCATTGTCACTATCACTGTCACTGAAGTATGTGCTGCTGCAGCAGGGACTCAAGAACCAGTTGTGTACTCCTCAGTTTGGCTGCAGGGTGCAGTTGAATAGGGAACTTCACCTGTTCCTCACAGTTATCCATCAGACCTGATTTCATATATTTCAGGAAAAACAAAATTTTCACAATCATCCTTTTATGGCTGTGGTATATTCTTAGAATAACATTGGATGGCAATGATGTGTTCTCATCTATTGAGAAACACCCAAGTACCAGAGTAATCGGTCCTGTGAACCAGTAAATCCCGTGGTAAAATAAATTCTTAGCAGACACAGAAGGAAAAATGCAGCAGAGTGGGGCACTTAATTGAAACAACTCAAAGAATCAAAGTATAAAAATTATCTTTTGTGTCGTCCTTTAACAGCAACTAAAAAGTTCAGGAAAAATGTCCATATCTTAGTAGCAGATAAAAGTAAAATTAACCCATTTTCTCCCTTGGCAAACAAACAAAAAAGACCCCAAAGTCCACAAACAAAAAACCCACCAGCAAAACAATTGTGTTGTGATCTCAGTGCATTCACCTTCCTCTTAGATGCTGGAAGTCAGAAATACATTTGCATACCTTTTTCACAGTCATTGTTTTGACAGTGCATTTTCATACATCCCTTTTGTTTCTGCAGGAAAGTACTGAAGTAAAATATACTGAAAATGAAATAGCCTCCTTTTCCTAGAGCCTCACAGTTAAGGTCCTAATTCTACAGAGTCTCAGCAGCAGCAGGAGGTTGGGAAACAGGTTTGAGTATTGGAAATCCGTGTTCCAGTGAAGGTGTGATTTTATCAATTAAAATTGTTAAAGTCTAAAACAGCGTCAAGGAAGTATTGAAATATTTACTACAGGATAAAATGGGATAGAGACAAGGGTTGGTGTAGCTTGCAAATACATCTTCCACTGCTGGAGTTCAGAAGTTTATCCATTTTTCCTGCTGAGGAAGCAGTTATCATACACTGGGAGAGGTGCAGAAGGACATTGCGGGGGGTTTCAGTGGGAGAGTGGAAAGGCAACTGCTTTGTGTCCAGGATAAAGTTAGGACCTCATTTATTCACAGAAATGCAGAGTAGCCGTAGGACAAAGGGTGGAGTGATTATGTGACATACAGGCAGAAGCCTTGCAGTTGCTATCTCATTTTTGTGTCCTAAATGAGAAAAACATGAGCATGTACATTGATTAATCAGCGAGAGGGAATTTGTTACCGAGAGTCAGAATTGTCCTGTGTCTCACATGATGAGCTCCTTCGTCCAGCTGCTTGGGAGCTAAAAGACATTGACTGACAAACAATAACCTAAGACAACAGTTCCATTAAAATGGAACCTGCCTAACCCTTCTGATGTCATTTGATTTCAGTCATAAAAGACGAAAGTAACCAGAATGAAATGGCTGAAGACCTGTGCAAGATAGGGTCAGAAAGAGCCCTCGTGTTGGATAGACTAGCAAGTAACGTCGCCAAACGTAAGAGCTCTATGCCTCAGAAATTTGTTGGTAAGAGTTAAACGTTTGCTGTCTCCTAAAAATAAAATAAAACAAAACAAAACCCCCTAAAAAATCACAGCATTTTTAGTTTTGCTTTATAATTTTACTTGCTTTGCTAAATTAACAATATGTATCTCTACAGAAGCAGATACAGAGATGCGTTGGGGGGAAAAAAATAACTAAACATCTCCAGCATAAATTTCTGCATGTTAAATTTTTCACATTTGGAGATCAATTTTAAGTCTTTTTCCTGCCTTTAAAAAGCTTATGGACCAGATCGTTACAAAATCTGAACAGGTTCTTGAAGTTGCCTTAAGAACCTGAAGACATGAATAGAAGCTTCCTGTTGGGATAGCATTTGACCACACTTTCAGCTATTTTATTGAAATCTTGAATGACATTCAGATCTGGGCATATTGGTGTTCTTGAAAGCATTTGGGAATAGTTGAATATAGACTGGGCAATATTCTTCACCCTTTGATAAACTCTGTTTATTTTTACAGCCCAAATTGATATGTCTGAAAACAGTACCTAAATTAAATGCAAACATTGTGTACATTCTATGAACAATGCAAAAACTTTGTGCCCGTTTGCATGTAGCAGTTCTTGTCTTAACAATGAAAATTTGACATTAAGCCTATAAAAATGAAGGCTACACATATTGTTCTGTTTAGTAGGCTTGTGCTAAGTAGGGATTACAACAGTTTTGTGAGATCCACATACAATATTTTGTCAGCTATGTAAGACTAGTCTTTAATAAATAAAAACATGAGAGATCAGAGGACAGCATATATTTATATCTAGTTAGGTTCTTTTTTAATTCTATGTAGATTTAAAAATATTATTCTATAGGAAATAATCAGATTAAAGTCTCTGAAACAAAATATACATTAAGAAGGACTTCAGTCAAAAGTCAAGGCAAAAAAAGACCAGTTTATGGGACATAAAATGCAAATGTGCTTTCTTCAATAAGGACACAGGGGTGAAAGGAAAATAAGTATTTTCTAGACAAGGAAAGAGGAGGTTCAGCTATGTCATGAGGTGCAACAAAAGGTTTTTAATTAAATTCCAAGGCTTTTTTCAAGTCCAAATACAACAATTCTAGGAGGTAGTCAAGGATAAGGAATGCTTATGATTATAAAAGTGCAAAAGTTGTAGTAGAGATAGATATAAAAAATATATCAACTATAATATATATGTAAGGCCAACTAGACTAGTTTAGACTCTCTAGTAACTGTTTGCATTAGGCAAGATACTAATTCTATGAAAGCTCCTGGATGACCAGAAGTGCTAAAATTTAAAAGGTACTAGCAAGTATAGTAAATGTAATGTATCCTTGGGTGTGGACTGGCTATTTCATTCTCTTTTTCTCTGTTCACCCTGAGAAACAGTAAAGACAGCCAGTTTAACTATGAGTTTTAGGAGGGCAGAGTTTCCTGTCAGTTTTTGAGGGTGCAGTGTAGGAAGACAACCTACTGACAGCAGATATTTATGGAAATTTGCTAAGCTTCAAAAGGAAAAACTTTTCTAACAAGAAAATGCTCCCAAATCCTTTCCTTTCCAATCCTCATCTGCTGCTTCATACAATACAAAAATTTGTGATTAACACAAGGTTGGGCTGGCTGCTGAGGAGAGCTTTTGGGTACTAAAACATATTTATTGCTCCTGTAGATTATAATGTCCCAATATCTGTGCTGAATTCCAGGGAGGAGAAAATGGCATCCTTCACATAAGGGTTGGAGTGTCTTCTGCTTCACTAGTTTTTCTCAAGACTAAATTAATTACCTTTCAAAAATTAGATTGTTCAACAAATTCAGCCAGTTGCTTGTAAAATTCTCTCTGTATTTCAAACTGGAATAGTTCTCAAACCCAAAAGAACTGGACCATCCAAACCAGAGAGTGAGAACTCCATGAAAAGTTGATAAATAATTATAATGCTTAAAAGAACAAGCAGCTGAGAGTGGGATTAAAAAATACGGAGAGAAAAGGTGCCCACATGCACTGAGTGCATTTTTACTGTTTAAGTACCTGCTGCAGAATCCTGAGCAGTGCAAACCTTGAAGTGCATCAAGCCATTAGCAGTTTAATTTACTTATGCTCTAATAACCACAGAAATGAGCTATTATTTTTAATGAGAGCAAGTATTACTGCATTGCTTAGATATAGAAATGGTGCCTGCCTACCCTAACTTTGTGTCTGTTTCAGACACTTTGCTTGGAAGAAATTTTTCTTATGAACACTTGATTCTCTCAGCTCAACTACCAACTAGTTATGCTACATAAAGCAAATACTGCCAAAGAAACAGATATTAAAATCTTGCTTTCTGGATGCCCAAAATTTTGTTTATAATGAAGACCTGTCCCATTTTTCATTGGTGTGCAGTGCCCATGGAATATAAATTATTTTGGCGTCAGTTTTTCCTCCTTGAATAAAGTGTATGTGTTCATGTTAGGAGAATTTTTCTGCATTTAATTCAAGAGTCTTTTGAATCTTAGGCAACTCTGCCTGAAAAGTATAGCATTATAAAGGATAAATCTGGAATAAAAAAGAATGCAGCCCAAATTGGCAGAATGATTGGGAAAGAAAAGAAGAGGAACTGGAAGCTTGTGTAGCATAGCAGCTAGAAGCTGTCTGTACCCTACATTCCCTATAGGAACTTATGCAATGCTCAGGGTATTTCTTTCTCTGCTTGCAGAGCATGGAACTGGTATGAAACCATATCTTGTGGGAAATGTAGACCACAGGACTTCCTACGCTTTAGCCCCCATCATTGCAAAAGTGTCATGCTAGAAGGTTTTTGGTCTCTTCATTGACTTTGAATGGTCAATCTGAGTAGAAACTGGGTGGAAAATTCTTGATAAATTAATGTGTAGATCTTCTGGTAAAATTTCCATGCTTCTGTTAGCATTTCTTTTGACAAATTAGGACTTTCCAAGACCTACCAGTAAATTTCATGTTGATCAGGAAATGGTGACAGCACTTCACGGAGATGTTTGTGGCTTTTAGCGTCTCCCAAGATGTGAAGAGCTAGAAAATCCATCCAGACTATTAACAATATGTTATTGGTAGACCATAGGAGCTTGTGAAAAATCTTTTATCTCTTTACATTTGCATGAATTTATTAAGGTCCTGGTAATAACTTTGATGGTTTACACTGTTAGAGAAGACTGCTCAAGTTCATAAAATCAACATCTGTGCATTTAAATAGTTTTTTCCACTCCTAACTTTTTCCTTCTATGTTTTCCTATCTTTCCAGTAATTTGGGGGAAATTGTAGTGAACCTCAATGTTCAATACTGGGGTATCCAGCTAAATATACATTAGTGCAGTCTGATTTAAAAATAAAAATTATAGATTTACCCCTTACTTTAGGCATCCCATCAGAATCAAAGTTACCAGTAACAAGTAATCTTGCTCTAGATAGGGCTTTCTACCTTGTAGGAAAAATATGCTCCAACTACAAATGCTCTTAAATTTTTTCTGTGATTCTTGGTTTGTCATGTCCACAACAACTTTTTGACACAAAATATTTAGGAACATGGGTAGCTTCTGGTAGTGTGTCTGACATGGCCTATGATAGGTGTGTGGGGATGGTGGCAATATGAAAAATAAAGTTTTATTGATTTTTCTCCAAAATGACATATATATGACCACCTTGCTGATATGGGTTATTTCTAAGAAACTGAAGGTATGAAACTAAACCATACAATTTCCAGTCTAAGAATGTAATACTTAAGGTAAAAATATTGATAACATGCTTCATGCTCTGAAGCATCAGGCCAAGCTTGCTGTGGCTGTGCAGGCACACTGGCTTCACCAGCCACAAAGGCAGTGAGTGCCTCTGCTCACTGTAGGAGGCAGATGAGGGACGCTTGTGAGAAAGGAGAAAGACAGGACAAAACACTAGGTCTGTAGCTCCCATGAGTCCCCATATAATTATTTCCAGAATTTCTTTCATCCATTTGCATTTCCAAAACCCTCAAATTATTATGCATGCAAAAAAAGACTGCCAACCCACCACTTTTCTGAGCAGCTGTATTAGAGAACCGTGAATACCTTAGGTGGATTCGGTCAAGTCTCTTCTTCCCTGTTTTATTAATCCATGATGTTCATTTCCTCAATCAGCCCTCTAACTCCTCACTGTTTTTCCCTGCAGGTGACAAATGCTTGCCCGATCTTCCATACGATGCCAGCATCAACTACGAGAAGGAGAATGAACTCATGCAGACGCACGTGATCGACCAGGCCATCAACAACGCCATCAGTTACCTGGGGGCTGAGTCCCTGCGTCCCCTCGTCCAGACACCGCCGGGTGGCTCTGAGGTTGTGCCTGTCATCAGCCCCATGTATCAGCTCCACAAACCTCTCGGGGACAATCAGATTCGCTCCAACCTCCCTCAGGACAGCGCAGTGGAAAACTTGTTGCTGCTTTCCAAAGCTAAGTCTGTCTCCTCTGAACGAGATGTCTCTCCCAGCAACAGCTGCCAAGACTCAACAGATACAGAGAGCAATAATGAGGAGCGCAGTGGTTTGATCTACTTGACAAACCACATAGGTGCCCACGCAAGAAATGGCATCTCTATAAAAGAAGAAAACAGGCAATACGATGTGTTGAGAGCAGGTACTGACAATTCCCAGGATGCTTTCAAAGTGATCAGCAGCAATGGGGAGCAAGTAAGGGTTTACAAGTGTGAACACTGTCGAGTCCTTTTCTTGGATCATGTGATGTATACGATCCATATGGGCTGCCACGGGTTCCGCGATCCTTTTGAATGCAACATGTGTGGCTACCACAGCCAGGACAGGTACGAATTCTCTTCCCATATAACTCGAGGGGAGCACCGTTTCCACATGGGTTAAAACACTGGCGCAGATCAAGCCTCAACAGCTGCATTACTGGAGCTGCACGAGCCATGACAGCAACAGAGCAAAAGTCATCTGGACAGTAAAAGTCACAAGAGAATCATAAGTTCAGCAATGATCTCCCACAAGAACAGGGATTTCATTTTGGTAGCATGCATTGCAACTCAGTTTTCTACAATGAGTTTTTACTGAAAATGTTTGATCACCAAAAACCTTTAGTAATGTAAGTAGGAGTTTTTGTAGCCACATAGCTGAAAGCCCTTCCCTGAACTGATGCTTGTTGCAAGCCCTCCTTGCCAGAACTCTTAGCCACACACAGCGTGCTCCACACGATGAGGACATGACAGGCAGCAGTGGCCAGGCTTTCTCTCTTAGCACCCTGAGCACAGGGCTCTTCTACAAGATGTGTGGGGTTTTTTTGATTTCCGGTATTATTTGACTATTTTGAGAAGATTGAACTCAAATGAAGATGGAGGGACCCATCTCAGAGGACTTCATGGACAGCTGGTGTGGGATGGGACTCCCCCCAGCCAGAAGGTTCTGAGCTGCTTTGGTGGTAAGAAGAAGATTTCCACCTGCAAGGGTGCTACTGGTATTGACAGCACAACATGCCTTGTTTGTGTTCGGGTGGGCGAGCAGGAATGCAAAAGATAGAAGGAACACCCTTGTAATATACTCTGTGAAGTATGAATTGCATTTAATGTATAGAAAAAGGGTATTGTTGGTTCTTCTTTGAATAAATATTTTCTCTTACTATCCAATAAACCCCCGCTCTTTGTTAAGCAGCCCCTCCTTACTCTGCATATAAAAGTTACAATGTATTTAATTTTTCTTTTACTTAAAGTTTTAGTTACTTAGGAGAGTATGATGTACAGTTGAGAAAGTAGATAGGTATATGTGTGGGGAATCTCCTTAAGCACATTTTGCATCATTTAAAACTATCTGGAAAATATCCAAATGTCCCTCTCTTAGATATAAAAGAAATCCCATTTTGCTTGCACAGAAGATGTCCTCTTGTAAATTTTGCGGCTCTACTCATAAGTGTTGCACTTGATTATTTTAAAGCACTGAGATGAATTAAACCAGCCAGTCAAAATTTGCAGCCGTCTTCTTTTTTCCTGGCATTTGCCATTTAATGAGGGACGAAGGCCCACAAAAGTGTGGAGAGCCTTTACTTCCTATCCAACCAGTCATTTCACTAAGTGCTTTGAGTTAGTTTTACTTCAATGGAACTAATCTTAAGGTGTAAAAAATGTTGGGTTTTGCAGAACGGAGATCAGAGGCTGCAGCACTTGACAGAGTGCAGAAAAGTCCACCAAAATCTTTCTCCATGGTGGGTTCTGCTGCAGGTACTGTAGCTTCAGTTAAAATCTATTTGTCATAGAAGTTTTGATTCTAACTCCATACACATCTGATAAAAACCCTCTTTTTTAAAGCTTCTACTTAGCTTCCTCTTCCAAATATTTAATTTCTCTCCTTGAACACCCTCATGCTTTAAGACTGGACAAAAATAAAATTTTTGCAGCTGTGTAAAAATCTGTCACTGGTGCTGCAAATATTTCCTGGGTAACATTCATAAAAATAACCCATCTTATTACCTTAATGTATAAATACTTCCACTTTGCATAAGGAATGGATATTTTGCAGTAAGCACAGTCAAATACACAACAAGACTAGCATTCTTGTCATACATTTACAGATTTTCCATTCACAAGTGCATGCAAGCACACATATTTACTATAAAACAGATTCCATGGGACCATGAACTGCTTGTACCTGGGCCAGTGTGGCCTGATACTACATTTGCAGCTATATTTGATAAGCATTTCCTATATACACATACTATTACAGGCATGCCGAGTTCCTTCTTCTGCTTTCACTTTGGCAGGTGTAGATCAGAGCAACAACACTGAAGCTGAGGAAGGACACTGATGAAAAAATTAATCACAAATGTGTGCTTACACAACCTCAAGCTTTGGCTGTTTCTGCCAGCTGTGAGGCCCTTGCTTCACTGGACGCGTGGGCATGGTGGTGTTCTTACACTGAACATGCAGGAGAGCCTGACAATGCCGTGGCTTTGTCACCAGAGGTGAATGCTGTGTAGGAATGCCCACAAACCAGTGCACACCTCCACAGCAGGGAAAACACATTACTACTACCTGTTATCCCCCTAAAATGAGCAGTGTAAACTACAGACCCAAAGGTCACCTCTATTCCCCACATTAGAACTCAGTTGCCTTAAGGGACTTTACTGATGCCCTCTACTCCCACATTATAACTCAGCTGACACCTTATTGCTTGTTACCTTCCAGCCCAAGAGGCTGCACGAGGGGTGGGCATGAGGAATCTTTGGCCACTTTCATGCCCCAGCCATGGTCTTGTCATCAATGCGTGCTACACATTCAGCTTCAAGACAGACTGTACCTGGCAACAAGGTGTTACTAAATATTTTGTATAGGAATGATGTGAAGAGGACTTTCCAGGGATTAACCTTTATGGATGAGTTTCCTTTAATTTTTACTTTTTTTTAAGTACAGTTGGAATGGATTCATTTTTCATAGCTGGTAGGGATACATTCAGCTGTTCTTACCCCTCTCCAATTTTGATTGATGCCAAACAAGAGGGGACAAAGTAATTTCTAAGCCCTGCTGCAATGTCCTGTGTGAGATCAGACATTGGCTGTACAGAAACATTCTGCTTTTATTGGTCTTAGTCCTCTTTCCTGTTCTTCTTAGGTTTAGGTCACCATATACCCCATGCCATAATTTTTTCCGCCCTTCATTTTAAGGCTCCCCCAGCTCTACAGGGGAGGGAGACAGCAGCTCACTCAGGTGGTTTTGTTCCTTTGCTTTTAACAAAAACCGGCACAAATAAAGCCACGTGCATGAAGTGTAAACAAGCACAGCTCCAGCGGAGTTCGAGTGTGCCTCGAACACAGCTTTGAAAGGTGATTTCTGATTCCTGGGTAGGTTTGCTACCTTCACCACATCTCTGTGCACACACACACGTCTGAGTCTCTGTGTCTCTCCTCCTGCCGACATGCGCATGCCCTCTCTGTGGCTTTGTGTATCATTAATATTTTATATACATTTGTATGTGTATATATATCTAAAATGGTTGGTATGACATGATGATACACTGTCACTCACAGTGGGTTTGTTTCCTGACTCTGGAATTTTCTTATTTATACTATAACAGAATATGTTGATGTTGTATAATAAACAGTACAGTAGTATAAGTAAGTATATTAAGACACAGTGTATCAGGGCATAGTCTAAAGGTGGAGCAAATGGCATTCTTTGTTCACTAAAGGGCTTTTTTTGTTTTGCTTTTTTCCAGTCTTTTTCTCTTTTGCACAAAATCATCTTCAATTTGTTTAGGAACAAGTGGTTCAATAATTTTATTTATGAACATATGCAAGGATGGCATGAAAATAGGATGTTGTGTCTGTGTACATTGAAGCAAACTGTGCCCTCAGAAAAGTTTTGTGTAATCTTCTTTTTTCTCTTTTTTTGCTATGGTGCAATACCCTGATATGGCTTAGTTGACCTTTAAAATGAGTAAATATGTGAGTGGTTTTAAGTTTATATCTGTTTAAAAAAGTAAAAAGAATTGCATCCCATTCTTCCCCAGGCACTGTCTTTTCTAATGGAAAAAGTTGTATTTACTTTTTTTTTTTTTTGCTGTGGTTTTATATTGTAACTTCATTTTCTTTGAGAATATTGTATTTAAAAAAAAAAAAAGCAATTTCATAAAAATTGGAAATATTATTAAATTATGTCTGAAAACTGAGATGTATCTTTTGAGACAAGAAAACAAGATCAAAACCCCAAGCCTCAGAATATTTTTGTTGCTCTCCTCGTGGGTGAAGGAGGCACTGGGCACAGCTGGAGGCTCTGTGTCTGTGGGTGGTGACTGTGTGGGAGGGGACACAGAGTAAGGTGAGGTGCAGGTAGACAGAGCCCCATGGGGAGTCCATCCATGCTGTCCCTGCACCATGGGGAGTCCATCCATGTTTTCCCTGCATCATGGTGAGTCCATTCATGCTGGCCTTGCAATCCAAATTCTGTGGCCAAAGAAAGCCAGGCTGTGTCACCACCCTGCCCTCACCCCCTGCGGAGGCAGCCTTGCTCAGCTGGCTCCAGGTTCTGAAGTGGCCACCTCCTATCCAGAGTGTCCCTGCCCATCCCAATCTCCCAGGTCCTGCAAGCAGCCGACTGTTGAGAAGAGCTTCCCCTCCAGCCCTCTGCTCGCACCCTTCCCTCCCACCAGCCAGATGGAGTCATTACAGAACACAATTACTTCTGCATGTAGAGTCATGGTAATTCAAAATAAAACACAGAGAAATTGTTTCTACTATTTGCCATAACAAAGGTGATTTCTCTGCGGGTGTCCCTCTTTCTTCGGATTCCAGCACAGTAAATTTCACATCACATATTTAATGCAAACAAGAATCAGTGTTTTTCTCAGAAAAGGCACCATTTATAAAGTTTCAGAAATATTGCCATTTGTTAAACTGTATTATTATGAACAAAATGAGATTTAAAAAAAAAGAAAAACAACCCCAAAACAAACCCTTATGGTATTGCAATTAATTCTTTTACAGGTTCCCAAAATCTAAATTTTCCTTAAGTTCCTTAAGTTTTTGTGGCATAGTTTCATCATAAACTATGACTACATAATATATGAAGGAGCTAACATCCTAGTTTTTTTGTTCCCCATCATAGCTGGTTCCCAGTAAATGAAACAAACTACAGGCTTCTGTTTCAGCTGGTAACTTTTCTCCAAAACAAATATGATCTTTTTAATAATAATAAACACCAAAACAGACCAAATGTAATATTCTCAATCAGTGTTATTAAATCCTTTAGCTAGAGACATCCACAGATTTAAATGCAAGTTTGTGTACCTAAAAATCTGTTCTGGGTCTCTTATCTATTACGTTTCAAAGACTTCCTTCAAATAAACACATTTAAATTTTTTCCTACTCCAAGAGCTTGATTAAATTGCATCAGAAACTGTGGCAGGTGCCAAGGTACAAACTGTTACACAGACAAAACCTACAGCTACCAGGGGTGAGTATTTTTGAGTGCCCAGACCGTCTTCCAAAATCAAAACACCAAAACAGCATCAAAACACCACATAGGCACCAAAACAGCACTAACCTGAGCTCAACAAATAGTGTGTTTGAAATCAAGAAATACACTAAAAGACACATGAATATTTTAGAGATACCAAAATGAGAACTCAGAGCCAGACCTGGAGCACGTGGATCTGATAATGTAACAATTTCCTGGCTTTTTGATATTGTGTGTGTGTGTTTGTGTGTGTGTCTATGTGTGTGTGTGAGAATCACTCAACATCTTACTTAGGGGAAAGGAGTTAGAAATGCTCCTGACTTTGCCAATACACTGAAGATATTGCACTGCTTTTATCAGCCTGTGAGATGGTCACAAATAAAGGAAAAGCTTTCACTGAAAGCTTCATGTTTCAGCAGCAGCACTGGCATTTTGAGAACTGAAAATGTGGCAATAGGAAAAGCAAAACATTTGATTTCTGAACAAACGGTTCATGCCTGTCTTGTGGATCAGATCTCCAGGACATCTATCCCTGCTAGGGGCCAGCCAGACTGTGCCCACTAGCACGAAACACAGGAAGTTTCTTGTCTGGAAGGAAAATTGTACATGAGAACAAATTCTGGTCAAAACACATCGTGAAAGACAAAAATTCCTCAGACCTGGCCTGTGGAAGGCAACAGAAATCTTAATCTTAACGGGACATCCATTATCCCAATTTCTAAATTTTAATGCTTCTTTGTTTTGGCCACACAGGCTTTGATTTTTTGGGGCTGCTGAATTGAAGTCACTGGCAGCAGCAGACAACAAGCATATCTGAAATCCTGCTGTAATGGCCAGTAGATGGGCATGCAGAAAACAGGAAGGACAAAAATTTGCAAAGTTTCACTGAAAGTGGGATAGATGGAAGTGAGAAATCCAAAGCCAGGCTTCAGACAGCAGGAGTTAATCACATTTAAACAAAAAAAGGCTGCACAAGCATGACTGAAACCCCTCTCTTGCCAAATGAACAGATCCCTGTTAACTGCAGCGAGATTTCTGCTGCATTCACTATTACAATTTTTTTTTCTTTTCATATAGAGAAAGGTCTCACTTTGGGATGCTTTAAAGCCATCCCAGGACATGGAACAGTTCCTGGTTTTATCTGTCCTGACCACACATATGAAACATATGAATGATAGAGGGCAGCTGCTGCTGTTCCTGCCGCTGGTGGCGGCTGCAAATCACACAAACCAACGCCTTCCTGTCCCTTGGGAGAGAAGTGAAGGTTCTGGTTTATGAGCAGTTAGAGAATAAAAAAAGAAAAAAAAAGCAGAAAAAAAATCTACACCTTGCAGCAGACAGTGAGCCAGGGGCTGGTGGGGGTGAGGAAGTTAATCAGCCCCAAGCAGGCTGTTCGGGATGAGGCCAAACAGATGGCTCGTCTCCGAAACGGCAAAACGGGAAGCAGATGTGGCCACTGCTTCTCCCCATGCATAACTGGGAACCAGCCGGTTGGTGAGGAACTTTGCATAACAAGGATAATTTGGTATCAAAACTGTCCCTAGAAGTGATCTGAATGGATCTGGGCACAGTTGACAGTTTTCACTTCTTGTTTCCCACTCAAGGTTCAACCAGATTAAATCTTAAATGTGACCTGACTGCTTGCCTGGGGTTGCTCTCAGCTCTCTTCTAGGGAAACCTCTGGTGGGAGTCCTCAGGTCTCCACTGAAGCTTCCAGGACTGAAACCCTGATCTCTGTTCAGGCAGTTGACATTTCAGTGACCAATTTCAGCACGCTCTGATTTTTCAATCTGAAGTCCATAAACTTTTCAGCAAGCAGCAGAACTGACTTTGAAATCATCTCTATTTGCATGGCCCAAAACTCACAGAGCTTGGATACAGGAATGCCACGAGCCTAGGCTGACATCCCCTGCAATCTCTTTACCACTAAGAACAGAGCCAAGGGTGCCAGAGGAGGCTGGCATCCCCTCCTGGGGATAGATCATCTGCCTGGGGGAGCAGGGATAGGAGCCTCTGGCTGCAAAGCCTCACCAACATTGCCACAGAGCCATTGCATGCACTTCACCAAAATAACTGGGAAAATAACCTGAGTATTGAGGGGGCAGTTTAAAACATAGATGGGGTGTGTACTGCAAGTAAATGAGAGGTTTTTCTTCTTCTATTCCTTCCTGCCCTTTGTTTCAAAGGAGATAGTAATGTCAATTTGACTGGAGATTTTACTTTGTAGTGTCCCCGTTGCATGGACAAGGACTAAAGAAACTACAGCCTTGATATGCTGTATAAATCAGAAGAGAGATCCACAGAGCTCTTAACATTAAGGGTTGTTCAAATCTGGATTCAAACACTCCAGGTTTATTTCACTGATAGTTGCAGAGTACAAAAATATACCTTTATCACCTTACAGAGATCCCTCAGTGTAGCCATTGGACAGAACATAGACTTACTCTCCATTGTGTTGAAGAAAAAGAAGAGGGTCTAAATACTTGCCAAAAACATATTTGTGGGCAGTAACCAAAGCCCTGTAACATGAATTTCACTTTTTTTTAGCACAACATATAAGTGATTTACCTCCCCAAGTCCAGCTCTGAAACATTCACAAACTATTTTTGCTTTGCATCCAGTCACTCAGTTCCTGGCTAATGATATAGATAGTGTTTTATTTGCATAGTCTAGCAAATGCACATGGGAATTGTGCTGAGCACTCACATGTACTCAGGGGGTTTTTGGACTCATTAAGTATTGGTACAAATTAGAATGGTTACTTCTGCTTTGGAAACATCTGTCTCTCCACCTCTCTGTAATCGAGGCTGAGACACCAACCAGTCTTATAAGGTATATTGTAATTTTATTATGATATTATGATAGTACCTGACAAGAGAATTTCTTCTGCAGGAACCAGGGTAAAGCTGAGTAAGTGAGAATACTCAGGCTCCTGAGGAGCACCCAGCACCAACAGATCCTGCAGCTGCTTCTCCCTGAGCCACAGCTCCACCACGTTTTACTGACCTTTAAACAAAGGTCAAAAATCCTGATCAGCAGAAAGAGCAGAGGAAGAAAAGCTCAAGTGGTATTAGGAAAACAATGACATGCATGTGTTAATAGAACAAGTAATCTAAAATTAAGCATTTTCAACAGAATTCCAAAGCCCAGGCCAGGAGAAGGAGACTACAGGCATCTGCCCGAGTTTCATTAACTACTTCTTGATAGCTTAACCATTGGTCATTGAAAGTAGGAGCAAATGTACCAGAAGTGATAGGCAGACCAGAAGGGAAATGAAGGGTGGTAGAAGATTGGGTGGAAAAATTAACCTATCAAGTTCAGCAGTGAAGAAATTGCTCTCTACCATAAGGGTTATTACTACAGAATTAAGAAAAGCCAAACCAGTGCATTTCAGGGGGAAAAAAAATCCACTTTTCCTAATGGCTGCATGCCTACTATAGTGCCTACTATACTATAGGAGAGTTGTCCTCTTCTCTTGATTATCCTTAAACCTAAAATCAAATTTTAAACTAAAACTACTCTTCTATTTAGATCTAAATGACACCTCCCCACCCCCCACCCCTGCCAAATGCAGGCAGCCGATGCAGGACTTCTCACTATACATTCACACCTCGTTCTTATCTTCAATATCTGACAAACCGGGGAACTGTGTGGTGCAAGTGCTTTTCAACAGGTCCTTCGATGCTGTCGTTAATTAAAAAAAAAAAAAAATCTTTTCTTACTGTCCTGTTCTGTGGAGATACAGAGTTCTAGAGAATATCCATTTTTGCTTCCAGCACAGAGGTGTGTAGCTCTGTTGACTTCGGGATGAGTGTGTGCCTGTGTGCGTAAGGTTACAACAACTGGAAATGACTTTGAACCAAAAGGTGATATAATTTCTTCCTGTTATATTTAAATTTATTCCATAGCTTCCAAAATTCAAGATACTTTTTCTGAAAGGTTATAAACAGCAGCACTAGTGTGAAACAACTACATCCTTCCCTTCCCTGGGAGGGAAACTGAAGCACAAAATGCTCCCTAAATTCCTTATGCAAGCTTGTGCAATAGATTTTTGACAAAATCAGGATTAGGAGCCAGGTCTTCAAATATTTATTTATTCTCCAGCCACAGATTAGGCTTCCTCTTTGGTGGACAGTAAACTCAGGAAACCCCACTTGCAGACCCTTGCACTAACAGCTAAGAATTGAAAAAAAGGCCACAGGACTAAGAAGTCAGGCTTTACATTACATCAAGGGATGTGTGTGTTTGTGCACATGTACTATATGTGTAAATATTACACGTCTGTCTAATTCAAAATTTTCAATAATTTATATCTTTTTAACCAAGAGCTACCACTTTTCCTTTGACTTCTTTGCCTAAATTCACAGAATATTTAGACCAAACATACCAAGACACATAATCTGTTCCATGATTAGCTGGTGAAGTTAGACAGCTTTTGCCTTGCAAATGTCTTGCAAATGATGCACAGATAAAAAAGGAAAGCAATGTTGGGACAGGAGTTCCCTGTCTGGTGTACAGCCCTGTGGGCCCTCTCTCCATTTTTCCACGGATATGTAATGTTCTGCTCAAATATCTCTTTTATGGTGACCAACTGATTTAATAAGTTGGGATGCTTTTCTAAACCTTCAAAAGCACAACAGAAAATTACTCCATTTGTCCTCCCAACAGTGTCAGGGAAGAAACTTAAAAAAAAAAACAAACAAAAAAAGAAAAAAAAAAAAAAAACAAACAAACAAAAAAAAAAAAAACCCCAACCAACCACAAACAAACAAACAAAAAAAAAAAAAACCCCAACCAACCACAAACAAACAAACAAAAAAAAAAAAAGCCAACAAAAAACCCAACAGCCTATGAGGGCTTTAGTTAGAGGCTCATTTGCAACCGAAAAGATGAGGCTGACCCAAACTTTGCACAAATAGGAACGTGCAAAATAGAAACTTCAGATAAGCTGTGGAAAGAGGGTGGGATTTCCAGAAAATAGGGAAGAACTTGTTACACCCTCCTTGTCTAACTTTGCAGGATCACCACAGCTTCTCTGGAGAAACAGTACGTGCCGAGGGGAAAAGCGAAGAGCTTTCCTTTTGGTTCTGCTTCTCCTGAATAAACTGCTTGCCTAATTTCCTTTGCAATCAGGGAAATATTCGACTCAAACCCCACCATTTCCACATCTGCTTTTGCTACAAAGTCTCTTGCTACTTCCATAATTTTATGTCATGAATATTGTAGCAGGACCGTGGTTCTTCTCCAGCCCGGGACTGCATTAGTGCTGAGCAAGATGAAGCCTCCAGGGCAGGGGGAAGAGGGAGAGGCCGGAGCCACTCAGCCCCGCAGCACGCCCTGACAAGTCTGCTAGCATGGGGTTAGAAAAGAAATGCCTAGGAGAAACAAACACCACGAGGTTTGGTGGCAGCAGAGACGTGAAAAGAAATTTACACAAGATAAAAAACAAAAAATAATAATTCGGGGCGTGGGGGAGCGTTAAAATACAAAAAATAATTTCTTCGAGAAATTGCACTTGTTGGCTTCTTTAGCCTAAGCCTGCGTCTGCACCAGGAAAACACTGGGAGGAACGAAGGTAGGTGTAAGAACACTGGCTTCTGCAGTGAGTTTTGCAGCAGTGATAAGGAAAAAAAATATATAAATAATAGTACAATCGTCACATGCAGGCAGCATGTGAGAAGTGGGCCTGGAAAGAGCTTCCCCAAAGATGGATATTACAGAGAAGGGATTTATGCTTTTTTTTTTTTTTTTTTTTTTTTTTTTTTATGGTAGTCTCCTATCAGTTTCAATTTTAATTATGTATCAGGAGAAAAGAAAAAATGGGATTTTGGATTGACCTGTGAACATCTCAGGAAACTACACAACAAATTTCTGGACCCCACGGAGTACCTTGGCCTGCTTCAGGCGCAAAAATTAAGGACAGGATCCAAAATTAGGGACAGGATCCTGTTCACCCTGTCTCGCTCGGCAGGGCAGCTGCGCTCCCCGGCACCACCCCAAAGGCCCCGGGAGACTCCTGCAGCCATCGCCCTCAGCGCGATTTCAGAGCCACGGACAGACCCAGGGGGAGATGCTATCACCATTTCCTTTCCCTTCCCTCAGGCCATTGCCCTTTAAAGCAACACTCCCTTCGAAAAAGGGAATTGCACAGCGCTGGGCTTCCCCCCGACCATCCATGCTGCCGCTCCGTGACGTTGCCTTTCCAAGGATTTGCTGAGCGGTGCTGGGTGGAAAACCAAATGCGTAGTCCAGAAATCTGTTGGCTCAACAAAAGGGATGGCTGAAACAAGCTGCCTGACAAAGAGCGGGCGCTTCCTGTTGCTGGCAGAAAGCGAGACTTCACGCTGTTCCCCCTCGCTTCCTTTAAAAACAGTGCCAGGAATTGATGTAAATTGGCTTCAGAGCATCTGACCCACAAAGCAGGGAAGTGAGAAACTGTAGGACTCAGGGAGACAGAGCAGTATTAGCCACCTGTATCTGAATATACACCGGGTTTAATATCCTTGAGCAGCGGTCGTGGGTGGCATCAGAGCGATTTTCCCTTGAAACGTGCTCGAGGGGCCGAAGCCTCCAGCGGCTCCAGAGAATTATTTCTCCAGAGCAATCAGTCAAGTGGTTTCTCCAGCCACAAAAGCTCCACTGCACCGGGCACGCCGGGCTCGCTGCCCGGACAGCTCTGTGGAGCACGGGCAGAGGGATCAGCCGAAAAGCTCACTCCTTACCCAGCACAGAGGAATCCTGGCCGGAGCATCAGGAGCCGGTCCTGCCCTGCTGGGAGTTTGAGCCTGCTGCAGCAGCACAGTGCCTTTCACTTCTGAGACAACCCTGGGGGAGCAGCAAATGCCATTTACTATCAACCAAAACTCAGATGATTTGAGACTTTTGAGTTAATTGGACTCGGCTCCTGTTGCCTGTTGTGTATCTACATGTCAATGCATTTTCAGCATCTTCAGCCTGAGAGACTGTATCTGCTCATTTGCTCTGTTATTAAAATTTCCAAGATGAAGCATCAGTTTAAACACAAATGCACTGCATCAGGATTTTCACATCTTTTCCGAGCCCCGTTGAACTGAGAGACGAAGTAAAATTAATCTTTTAGAATCCTAGCTTTGTAAAATAGGAAGTTCTGTAAGTGTCACCCTGGTTTTTGCAGCTCCCTCAAAAAAGTCTTAAAAATCGAAGTCCACCAAAAAAAAAAAAAAAAAAAAAAAAAATTCTAGTAACAAGTCATTGACACTGCCATTTTAAGTGACAGAAAAAGGAAATAATACTGACTACCCTTGGGCTTTCCTTAAGACATTGGATGGACTTCTTTAGGAAAATAACTCCATCTGGTGGCAGGCTACAAAAAAAGAGCAATTCAAACACGACAGCTGTGTTCCTCTCCCTGGAAAAGACTGCTATTGCTGGAAATGCAGAGGAGTCCCGGGGATAACTATTTCTCCATAAACTTCTAAGATTCATATAGAATAGACTGAGCAAAGCATCTTTCAGGCTTGTCCTAAATGCAGGCAGAGCTAAAGTTTTTGAGCTCACCTGGCTGCCATACCCTGTTGCACAATTTCTGCTGCTGGCAGCGCTGTGTGAGACATTCCCAGCCTGTGGAAGAGGAGGAGCAGCAGTGCCACTGCCACCTGCACCGGAGGCATCTGTGTCCGGGATACTGGGATTCACCCACAGGCAATAACTACATTCATTCCTCCCGAGTGATAAAAATAAGGCAGCATCGCTTTTCCACTGCTCTAGGGGAAATAAAGACTCTGAAAACATGGATATTTTTGAAATGGGATTGTTCTACAGACAAAAGGTAACATTCCCTGGCATTGATTCCTCCTACTCTGGGGTGACTAGAGGCGTGAGTTGTACTACCATGACTATCTGGGGAGTTGCAGCACCACAACTATTTTTAAAAGCACATGAAAAATAGTTTTAATGAATGAAACCACAGTGGAGCAGTCCCCAGCGTGCTCAGCCTTGTCCCTTCTGAGACATTTACAGACAGAGCGTGTGTATTTTCAGCAGATGACAGCAAAAGTTTCTGAAAATTTGATCTTCTGTTTCTTTGATGCAAAACTTCTGGTTTTGGAATGACTTCTGATATCACAATGTTTTAATTATCACATTTAATTTTTTTCAGTCAGCTCTCAGACTCACTGTCATCTGACAGTAAGGCACCGCATTAAGCAGGGTGGAACCTTTTAAATTTAACATTAAAATCACTGAAAAAAAATCACAAAGTATGTTCAGAAAATAATGAACTGATCACAGAATTGTCGCTACAAGCTTCTTCTTTCTCTCCAGTTGTATCCATGCCAGCCCAGAGGCTCTGTGACCTTCTTGAAAGTGGTTTTCTTTTTCTGCTTTGTCCCATCACCACTAGATGTATGTTTTTATATAACATTAAGCCATCGACAGGAATTGAAAAATATATCATCAGTGACAAAACAGCCTGAAAGTACAAGTTAATTTGTGTCTTTACATGTAATTGATCTCCCTACCCACAGTACTTTTCCATTTTCTCTGTTGATTCTGCTTGAATTTACTCCCTTTTTTATTAAGAGAAGCTGGCATCAGAATAGCTTGCAGACACCAGCTTCCAGAGTTCATGCCCTCTCTGGAAAACAATCCTCCATCACTTATGAAAAATCAGGAGTTTCAATAACGCCATGTAAATGGCTATATCCTTCACTGCCCCAGATCTATATCCATTCTGTAGTCCAAATAATTGGCGTGCAAAAAATACAATACGTCAAGCAAATTCAAGCTCCCTATGTCAATATTTACTCTTCTTTTTTCTTTTCATACTTGGTAAAAAAAACATCAACAGGTCAAATAATTTCTCCTTCTGCAGAATATTGAATTAAGTATGTGAGCACGAGCCATTTCATAACAACTCTTGTAAGAAATCTCACTGGTTACATCAGACCAGCAGGGAGAAGCAGTCACTAGTTGCAAGTGTCACAAAATAAAATTACTCATTTGGGAAAGGAGAAAACAGACTTGTAGGTCTTCACCACCACTGAGGAATATTTGGGACTGGAGACATTTATTAATCAAAATGATCCTGCACAGCAGGTTTAGGTGGAAGTGTCCCAGCTGGCAGAGACATGCTTGCCTTTCGCTGTAGGCAAAAAGTTATGAAGAAACAGTTTTACTAACACCAGTAATCGAAAATCATAAAAACTGCTCTAAATTTAAAAGCAGAAGCCTAGGCAATTTAATCTTATTACATTTTAACCCATAGTACAGAACTCAAAACCTGTAAGAATTTGGTATGAATTTTCACAAGCCACTGCCCAGAATTTTGTGATCTACTTCTGAAAAGAAAAAAAACAGCTTTTTATTTTTTTTTCCCATGTGAACACACAATCATTCCAGACAGTTTCTCAGAGCAATGCAATAGCAGGCTGCCCATCATTTAATTCTTGGTGCTCAGGTGTTTCCATTTCACAAAGCTCAGAGAGAATTTCAGATTGCAGCATGCCAGTTCCAAAACCAGGCAAACTAACCTGAAATTGGAATTTTCTATCAGCACAATTTAGGGAAAGCCTGAGCTCCTGGAAGCTTTTCTCATGTGGCTTTGGTGGAAAGCCTCAAGCAGCCTTGCTGTGTTTGGTCACGCTGCATGTGCCATGGCCAAAGGAGGATGTGATAAGATCCAAGGCATGATGGAACTCAAGATGTCACCATGCCCCTGACCACTACAACCCAACCCAACTCAAACAGAGGGGCTCTCTTGGGCTCAGGGTTTTGTTTGGGAACCTGAGAGACCACCTCAGCTGCACCCATGACTCGTGGTTGTGATGCTACACCCAAGTCACATGCACAGCAGCCTTGTCCCTTCTTGAGCTCGGACAGCTGAAGGTTCCCCTTTTCTGTTCCCCCCCTTCCCTACCCAGCTAACGACTCCAGTCATGCCTGGGTGAAGAAAGGGCAGTTGTTCCCCTTTTCCCCAGTTACCTACAGAGAGGAAGTACTGCATCATCTCTCCCCCAGCCAGAAAGCAGGTCTGGTGTCTTTACAGCATCCCTGCAGCTTTCATTCACTTTCCTTGACCCTCAGCCTCTGGAAGAGAACAATATTGCCTTTTGCTTACTGCTGCATCTTTCCCACAAGAAAACAACTTACTATTCCTTTAGAACAGGTATGTGCCTTGGTAATATGGGAATATGGACACAGGACACACCGGCTATGAGTCTTTCTTGTGATATTTTCTGAAGATAGAAATGATTAAATTTTTGTATCATCTCTGCCTAAATAGTTGCTAAGCCATAATCAAAGTGCATTAAGAGCCAAACAACAAGGCATGCCAGAGATTTCACTTAGGCCTTTCTTGCAGGAGTGATGATGGATTCATTGGTGACTATTACTGATGGAAGAGGGAGGCTCCTCTGCGTAACTTTGCTGTTGAAACCAACCTGGGCAAGATGGGCAAACACAGCAACTTCAGAAGAACTTTGCTGAAAATGAACAATACACTGAAAAGTTCATCTACCACCCTCCACCCATGGTCAGTCCTACTCTGCTCCAGTTTCATCCCTTATCACTGACAAGCACTGTCATTAGGGGTATCAACACTGAAGAGAGATGAGCACACAGATGTGATCAGAAGTCTGGCCAAAAGGAAATTATTAAAAGGAGTGGACGAGTGACATTTATTTAGTACAGGTAGTATTGTAGTGCCAAGTGATGCCATTTCAACTGTTTCAGGTACCTGCTACAAAGGGGATCACTTCTGGGATGTGGGAAATGCAGATAGGATAAGGCACAGAACATTTGCATCACAGTGACAGAGATAAGACATCAGGGAAGAATTTTACTCACCTTCAACCTTGCTGAAGAAGAATCCAGGCAGGAAAGCCACTTTATTAATGGCTAACATGAAACATTTACTGCTCTGTGTTTGCATTGCAGCATCTACTGAATATGCCAAGTCCTGAGTATGATCATATCACTGGTATGGGAATGAAGTCCAAAAAGAGACCAAGGTTTTTATAAGTAGTCAATGTTTTTAATGAACAAACCAGGCAAAACATGCACCAGGAATCACAAAAATTAATCCACCTTACACAAAGCAAGGATTTGAGGATTCCTTGTAGTCCTTTCCAGACCCATAACTCTGTAAAAATGCTATTTTGGCTTCACAGCTATGACGCGAGGTAATATGAAGTTTCTCACTTAATGGGACAAAAAAAAAAATACTAGAGACCAATTAGTACTACAGGTGCTTATATCTATAAATGTACAGCATCTTGCATGACTGTTTTCCTACAGGTAAGATACAGAATGGTAACAAAATATTAAAAAGCAAGGCTAAGAAATGCAGACTTTGGGAATATCGTGTCTGTATTCTGCTAAGCCTCGCTTGAACAGGAATTGTTCTTGCTGGGTGCAGGTGTGAAGGTGTCAGTAGGGGAGGGCTGCAGGGGTGGCCTCCTTGGCTGGTTCCAGCAGAGCCATGGAGCAGATGCCTGCACTGCAGCCCAGGGGACAGCCCAGGCTGCTTTGTTTGGTGGGTTGTTTTCCAATGTCACGTTGGCTTGTGAGCAGTTCCATAATTTCTGTTAGAAGGAAATTGCCTCATTTCAGAAGGACAATCTTAGTGATGCTCTTAAGAGGCCAGTCTGGTTTCCATCCACTTGCCATTAGCAGGTGATGATCATTTCTGCCTCATCAGCTTTTTCCCCTACATGTGTTGGCACAGTTTTCTGTAAATGAAAATCCCCCAGGGGACTTCATACAGCTCTGAGACAATTTAGCTAACTCAAACCCAAGATGCACGGAGAGTCTGAATTGCCTTGTTTATTAATAAGACCTGACTTTTCTAGGACTGCAATTATTTACCTTAAAAAGAAACTGAGAGATTGTGCACCCAACGTTGCTGAACCACAAAACCAGGGAGCTGTGCATTTCTTCCTCCTAAGACCAGCCAGCCAAAAAGAATAAATAATGAAGTACATGGGTTTCTGCATGCACTAAACAGATCCATTAAAGTGGATTTATCTGCACCATTTCCCTTAAATTACAATCATGCCCTATTTCTGTGCAATTTTCTGTATTTTGTGAAATTATGTTCCTGGCAGTCGAATTGCTGTGTGGTGGCACTGTTACAAAGGGTTATGAAACTCATCTTGGGCTGAAACTGCAAGTCCTGCTGGCTCTGAGCTCTGCAGCAAAGCCCAAAGAATGCTACATGGCTGAAGAGATGGTCATGTCACCTGCCTCATTACTAAAACACAATAAACTTTACCAAATATTCCCTTTCACTATTTCTATGTGTTTCAAAAAATATATAAAATAAAAAAGGCATGTTCATGTAATTTTTGTAATGAATAATCTAAAAAGAAGGAGGAAGAGCAGCCTTGTCTGGTTCTACCTTTTATCTCATTGACAAGTTCCACTTTGCAGGAAACAAATAGAGAAGCACAGAACTTTTGTCCCAGTTCTTGTCACCTCAGGAGGAGCTTTATTCTCTGTCCCCATGTGGATTCTCACTGGTCCCTCCTTGTGGAGCACTTCCATTAAAATGTAAAAATTCAGATACAGAGATGACCACAGAATGCTCACATAGCACACCAAAAACAATTCCCAGCATAAATAAGGCAATTATTTAATAATAGATAAGCCATTTAATTAACCCTTGCGCAACCCTTAATTTCACTAAACAATTAAAGAGAAATGTGTGTTTCATTCACTTGCCTGAACAATGAATTTAAAGAAATGTTTGGAGAGAGCAAAAATCTTACCTAGAATGTGTTTATAGCTCTCCAAAACAGAACTTGTAAGAACAGACTTAATATCATAATCTTTACCCAAGTGGCACAAAAGTCAATTGGTTTGAACCACATCACATATTTATTCTTTCAAAATAATCTAATTATTCCATTTTCACTGTCTCAAAAATGAAGATATATTCCCATACCTGAATTTTTACATCTCTGCAAAACAATTTCTGATCTATATTGGACTTTACTTAAAACATGAGCTATGAATAAAACTGATTCATTTGTTTAAATCAGGATGAGCTCTCAGAAATTCTAAGCCTTCCAAATTATTCTGAATTCAAGGCTCACTGTAGTCTCCTGGGCCCTGTAGTTTCCAAATGTCTTTAAAAAATGCTACTTAAACAGCATTCATCCAGTTTCAGAGAAATCTAAGGAAGAGCAGCTTTTAAACTCTGCATTTTCCCTAACAGGAGAAAAAGTTCTTTAGAGAAACTGAAAATGAAGCACAGACAGCAGCACAGCCAGCTCTGCCACACTGACAAAGGAATCCAAAGGAAAGATTTCCATTTATTTTCCTTTCAGGGGCAGCTGTGCTCAGCCAGTGGGCAAGGACAGGTTATGTGAACAAAAGGCTGTGCCCTCTTTCATGCCTTAGGTATGAATGACAAATACAAGCTAGCCAGGAATTTCATCATTGATGCATGAAGACTTTTTAAGGAGCAGTGGAACCCAGGAGCTGCTGGGACATGGGATTTCTCCTTCCTGACCACTAGAGCCCAGCACTCTCAGAGTAAGGCATCTTCCATCTGAATTTGATGGATGCAGCTGCTGCTGTTTCTGCTTGGGGGTCCAGTCAGGAGTGAGGCTGAGCCCCCAATCCAAACCAGTGGATAAAAACCACACAGACACAGAGACAAGGACAGAGAGGGAGCAGTGTCTTTCCCAGCACACACACACACACAAATGCACTCCCATAAATACACCCACAGCCCATCCTGTCCCTCAGCTCCAGCCTCACAGCACCTGAGGTCACCAGTGTGTGACACAACCCCCACACTCTCCAGGTTCACAAGGACACCTCACTCACAGAGCCTTCAGACACTGCCACAGGATTTAAGTTTATCCAATGCCCATGCCCAGACCCTGAGTCCCCTTGTCCTTCCTGGGGGGTCTTTCCAAATCCTATTCTTCCTCCTTGTCAGCTTGTCCAGCCCTTAGTTTGGCAGTGAGTTTTGGATCCCTACAGCACCTGGTTGTCCACAGCTGGGCACAGATCCTGAAGCCCCTGTGACCCAAGCCTCTTCTCCACCTGCAGGTGTCCAGATCTTCCAATAAAACACACCCATACATGCTGATGCAGCACAGAAAGTAAGGTCAAGCAAAAAATCATCAAAAAAAGCTTTTAATGAGAAGCTGGGATTGACTGTAGTGATGAGCCAAAAAGCTGTCAGACAAGAGCAACGCTCAAGAGACCTTCCTCTTCTGTCCCCCTTTCCATTTTCCCATACAAGTCCACAACCACCTCCACCCTCTCCTCCCTCTGCTCCTGTCTCCCCCTAAACAAGGCATCTCTAATTATTCTTCCCCATCCATCCCAGTTTTGCCATATTCCTATCCAAAATAGGTATTTCTGCTATTACTTGAATCCCTTACTGACATAGCATGGTGGACCTTGCAAGATTTCCCCAACATTCCTTTTAATTATTTGTGGTTTGATAACCTTTCCCTTAAACATAAGTGGAATTTGTTTCCATCTCTGCCAGCAATCTGTAAATGCTGTCAGCCTCTCAATGCCACTACTGTTCAGCAATTTCTTATATCATGAGCAACGGTTCCTCATGGTCTTATCAGCTGGCAAAGCCTCAGCCAGAGCCTGGACATCTGCCTGCATAACATGAGGAGGTTTAATTCCAGGACAGAAACAAAACTAAGTGCAGATGCACTAAACTGCCACAGGTTTGATATGTGGCAGTGCTGAAATCCTGAACAGTTCCTGCGAAACAGCTGTGATGCAGCTCATCTGCTGCAGCCAAAGGTCTGGTTCCAGGTTTCATAGAGCTCCAGGTCCTTGGGGGACACGCTGGGCCGCACCGTCCTGAGGGCACTCTCAAAGTCCAGGAAGGAGATGGGCCGTACCTGGTCCGGTGTGATGGTTGCAATGTCCATGGACTGCAGACTGCGGATGGGGCCCAGAGAAGCTTCCCGACAGAGCTGCGTCATGTCTGCCCCAGAAAACCCATCGGATTTCTGGACTATCAGGTTGATTTCCTCCTCCTTTAGAGAGCAGTGCTCCTTTGCCATCAGCCGGGTGACAATCTGCTTCCTGGCGGAGGCTTCTGGGAGAGGGATGTACAGTCTCTTCACCAGTCTCCTTCGGGCAGCTTCATCAATTTCCTGGGGTCGATTTGTTGCTCCAACCACCAGGATACGATCTTCAGAGGAGGTTGTCGCCCCATCTAACTGCACCAGAAATTCAGTTTTTATTCTCCTGGACGACTCGTGCTCCCCCTCTCCGCGCTGGGACAAGAGGGAATCAATCTCGTCGATGAAAATCACTGCCGGCTGCTGACACCGCGCCACAGCGAACAGCGCACGGACCATCTTCTCCCCCTCACCCACCCACTTGGAAGTCAGAGAGGAGGCACTGATGCTAAAAAAAGTTGCTCCAGACTGGCATGCAATGCACTTGCCTATGAGGGTCTTGCCAGTCCCAGGGGGGCCGAAGAGCAGAATTCCTTTCGGAGGACCACGCAAGCCGGTGAAGATGTCAGGTCTCAGCATGGGCCACACCACTATTTCTTTTATGGTAGCTTTGGCAAACTCAACTCCAGCGATGTCATCCCAGCTGACTGGAGGCCCGTGGTCCATGATCTCGTGCATGATGAGTTCAATCATTTTTGGTTCTATGTTTTTCAGCCGTTCATCCACAGGCAGCAATGGGTCCGTTGAGTCTCCTCCATGGGGTTTACACTGTGCTCCTCCATTTTCACTTCCATCTTGTTTCGGAACTGGAGGCACAAACTTGCCAAATGGACCCCGAGACCTGCCTGCACCCAGGGATTTTTTTACACCTCCATATGATGAGACTGGTGCACGCTGGTTTTGAGATTTCTTTTGCTGATCCATCCACAGCTGTTCCTTTGCAGTTTTAAACCCAGGAGCACTGCTCTCTTCACTTCTGTTTCTCTGCCCTGAAAAAACATTAGTTTCTGTAGAAATGGAAGCCTGACACGGAGCAAGGCTAGGAATAGCTGTGCTGTCTTCATCAGCCAGACCATAGAATGCTTTTCTTTTCCCAGAATTTGCAGACCAGGCAGGTACAGCTGACTGGTTGAAAAGAGACAAATTTTGTCCATCCAAACAGTTACCTGGCATTTTCAGGGAGCTACTATTAGTGGCTTCTTTACTTCCAAAGAGCGGAGTTGCCCGGAAACCTGGATGAACCTGTTTGCTTAAGGAGGCTGAAGCTGCAGGAAGTGTGCCTGAAGTTCTGGTCACAGGAGGCACACTGCTTTGAAGGGACTTGGAAGATGAGGGATGTCCAAGAAGATCTGGTCCCTGACTTGCACATTTTGCTGAGCCAGCGGTGAGCTCAGTCTCCCCGGTACTGCCGAAGACACCGAGTTTAGGAAGAGCTGGAGCAGCGGAGGCGCTGACCCCTTTATCAGCTCGTACACGGGCATCTGTCGGTGCCATCTGAGAGCTCTGGAAAATTTTGCCAGCCTGCATCCTCTCTCGCACACACTTCAATTCAAACACATTATCTGTTGTCAAGGCAGATTGCCACTTGTCACTGTCACTTTGCTGACATTTTGCCAAAGTCAGAATGTTTTCCGCATAGTTATTCAAGCCGGTCTCTGCGTTGCCAGAGTCAATAATCGCAGAGTATTTCTCTGCGTATTTCTTGAACAGGTTGGCAGCACAGACCTGGGAGATCTCGGAGTTTGCCCATGCATACTGAATGCGCAGGATCTTGGCACGGTATCCATCTGCCTTCTGCCCGGGCGTGCAGGTGCCAGAGGTGACAGCAAAGTAACTTTCCTGCCAGTCACTCAGGTGCACTGCGCTGGGGGTGGGGGCCTCCATCACTGACACTGGAACAGACACAAAATACCTGCAGTTACAAAATGCCATTTCACACCATCTGCACCAGCTGCTTCCCCCCTTTCCTAAATACTTACACAGGAAAACCTACATTATTTTAACTGAGAGAAAAAGAGCAGGAGGTCTTGCAAGCTACTTAGCCAGTCTGGACACTTTAATCTTTTCAAAAAGCAACCAGCTCTCTGGTACAAAGGCATTTAGACTGAGGTTCTCTGTTCTTCCTTGTCCAAAGAAAGAAAGGAAAAAAGTGGGGGAAAAAGAAAAAAGAGAGAGTTTGCTTCTAACCAGAGGTCTCCTGGGGAGGTAAGTAGGCTACAAAGAATGGTAACAGATGGCCAAGCAAAAACTGGCCTTGTTAAATGAAATCACCAGTGCTTTCATTCTTATTTGACAGAATATGGCACAGTGCGGCAGAGGACAGAGCATACATCACTGTCAGAATGATTTCATTTATTGCAGTGATGGTAATAAAAATGAAACAATTAAGCTAGTAAGAAAAATTGTGTGCAGCATCTCCAAGGGGAGATAAAAATGGAATGAATAATCCTGAATGTAGCAGCATTCCATATTAAGAAAATATTAACAGACTATGAGAAAATGTTCAAAACTATTTCTTCCATTTAGAAGGCACTAAAATGTTCCTATTTTACACTTTAGAGAAATAAAGCTCTTGCGTAAAGAAAAGCTGATTTCTCAGTTTCAGAAAGCAGAATTTAAACTCCTTTAGTGTTGGGTTTTTTTAAGAAGTAGGAAAGATGACATTTGGCTCAGGAGGAGTATTTTGTTTGACTTGAAATTATCTGCTCACGTTGACGATGTATTTTCTTTCTCTGCAAAGTACCGTGTCCATATATTCTGCACCCTTTCCAACAGAGTGTGAGTCAGGCTGCAATCCTCTGGATCAGCTACGGACTACGTAGGAGGGCCGATGTGCAACGCTCATGCAAGGCTGGGGAGACAGAACTGAAGGAATCCAGGCTATGTGAGGGTGCCCTCCCTAACTGTTGGCAAAAAGTCTGGCATCAGCATTAAACAGACAGCACAATATGATTATTGCTTATATGGTTACACACATGATAAATAATGAGGATGTAAATAATTTTGGTTAGAATTTTTTTTTTACTACAGCCCAAATTTGTAGAGCTGTTTAGAAAAGTCAGAATACATTTTACCTGCAAATCTGGCACCTCTACAAGCAAATCCAATTAAAACAAACAAATAAAACAAAACCACAAAAGACTTCCTCTCTGAAAACTTACTGCCAACTTTTGCACCATGAGAAGTGTAACTTGCACCTACAGAATCTGATATAAACTCACATTATCATCCATCCATAGCTGAGTGACAGGTGAACAGGAGATGAAAGGCTGCAGCCTTTTACTTTTCTCTAAATGGCTTTCACTGTGCACATATTTTTTTTTGTAACTGTTGAATCAAAAATATATTAAGTGAGATAAAAGCATAAATTCAGGAAAAGTTTAATAGCAGGTATTTGCTGCAATGAAATACTTCCATAATTCAGAACATAAAATCTCAAGTTCACCACCACTTTCTTAAGGATTCAGTGGTCACCTTCATAGCACTGAGGGAAGGCCATAACAAGTGAACAGTGGTAACCAGTTTGAAATTTCAGTTTGATTATTCTCAGAATAGGAAGGTTGGAAGAGACCACGGTGGTCATCTGGTCCAACCTTCCTGCTCAAGCAGGGTCAACCCAGCACACATGGCACGGGATTTTGTCCAGACAGTTCTTGAATATCTCCAGTGAGGGAGACTCCACAGCCTCTCTGGACAACCTGCTCCAGCGTGGTCACTCCCACAGTAAAGAAGTTCTTCCCCATATCCGGGTGGAACTTTCTATGTCTCAGTTTCAGCCCATTGCCTCTTATCCTATTGCTCGGCACCACCAAGAAGAGCCTGGACCCACCCTCTCGACACCCACCCTTTACTTATTTATATCCATCTTAAGCATCGTCTGGCATCATTCTACGCTAGTCTATATTAACTGTCCTCATAGCCTTACAACTTCTCTCCAAGAGAGCCACATGCACACTCGTTCAGCCAGAACTGTTCCCAGACAAGGACACCATACTCCATGCGCACGCCTGAGGCTGGGGGTGTATCCCAGCACCGCCGCCCATGGATCTGGCACTCGGGTTCGCGCTCGCCTCAGCGCGGAGCGGGCGGGAGCTGCCGCCGCTGCCGCCACACACGGGCACGCCCAGCACGGGCCAGGCAAACACAGCCAGGTATGCGAGCACCCCCGCCCTTCCCGTGCCCTCAGGCCAGGAATCCAGCCGGGAAGCTGCCTGGGCACGGCTGAGCCCTCGCTGCCCCTACCCAGCCGGCAGCTACGGCCCCTCAGCTTAGGGGCCCTGGCCGGCCCGGCGGCGGGCGGGTGCCCCCTCAGGGCACGGGAAGCGGAGGCCACAGCCCGGAGAGAGTCCCGCC
>WBNO01004714.1:0-29813 GCA_013400575.1 Peucedramus taeniatus | reverse complement strand
CCGCCAATCGGGTAACAGCGCGCCGGGAGACGCAGCCAATCAGAGGTCTGGAAGGCGGGCCGAGCGGGAGAGGGGCGGGCTCGCTGCGCCGGCGTCGTCTGCCTCGCTGGTAGGGACGGCGCGCGTCAGGGCGGGCGCTCCCTATTGGCTGGGCCTGAGGCGCGCCTTGACCAATAGGCGCGGGGTCCGTGCCGTAGGCGGGGTTGGTCCCGCGCCCACCGGAGCGCGTGGGGTGGCTCGCGCCTGCTCTGCGGGGAGCGACGGGATCGTCCGCGTGCTCCCTCACGGGTCCCTCCCGGATCCCTCCCGTGCCCTCCGCGTGTCCCCTTCGGGTCCGTCCCGCGTCCCTTCCGCGTCTTCCCTCGTCTCCCGCCGTTCCTCCCGGATCCCTCCCGCGTCTCCCGCCAAAGTCCCTGCCGGCGGCCCCGGACTCTCCCCCGGTGCCGATGTCTCGGCTCCCGCGCCTTGCCAGCCTTGCTCACACGCTTCGGAAAAACCTTTGTGGTCAGAGCTTGGTTCCCCAGCGGAAGGTCAGAACAGCCGGGAAGGTAGAGGCCGGAGAATGTAACAGGTTCTGTCACGTTCATTGCCTGTCCAGGCCATTTTCTGTAGCAGTAGAAATTAGAAAGGTGGAGATGTCCAATTTCTGTGAGGCAGACGAGGCCTTTACCTTCAGTTCGGTGACTGAAGGAGTGGAACTGCTGTGACTCTTCCTGTGTCAAAATCGACTTTGGCTGCCCAAAATGGCAGGGCGGCCACCCCCCATCAGCGCTCCCCAGCTGCCCGCTGTTTGTTCCTCTCCTGGCAGTCGGAAGGATGCATCTCTGGATGCCCTTCGCTGGGCTCACAGGCGGCCAGGACAGTGGTGTCCCGGCCTCTGTCCTTAGCAGCAGCCCTCCGTGCAGGACGGGTTCCAGAGGAGCTGGGTTCCATGAATGACGGCCCAAGCACAAAGCCCTAACCCTAACCCTAACCCTGCTGGTGACTTCGCAGACAGTGATGGGTACCCGGCCCTTAGGCACACAAGCACTTGAGCTCCACGGCCACCTATTTCATCTCTACCCCTGTGGCACCACGGCAGTGTCAGAAGGGGACGTTGTCTAACACTCCTGAAAACAACAGCTGCTGCACAGCCCTTTTTGGGAGAACAGCTCTGACAAGGACAAGATGAATGACACACTCTTACACGGAGCAAAAGATGATGGTCCATGTGGAAGCATCCCATGAACTGAATGTGGTGGTGGAGTCCCCATCTGGATCACACCAACCCACGTTCAAATTAGCACACCAATCTAGATGCAAATGAGCACTCTAAGCTGCAGTTACACCTCTGGTATTAACAGAGACGCTTCTGTGTGGGTGAACACTTCCCGTGAGGAACCTTTCCTGCAGTTACTGTCAGGTTTTTGTTACACATCAGGCTTGTTATGCCATTAGTGCAGACAGCGCATTAAACTGTCTGTGCTGGTATGCAAGCTATCATCACAGACCCAACTGGGCTAACATTTAAATAGTGTGATGCTGCTGTCATCAAATTTCTCCCAAGGCGTGCTTGCCTGATTTCCCTGGGATTGCACAGAAGCAGGGAGCAAAGCAGCCTTGGGGATGTGAGCTGCAGCCTGGCAGGACTGATGTCATGGGCTCCTTCCCTGTCCTACTGGATGGCACCGGAGCTACAAACCAAAGCCAGAGTTGGGCAGGTGGCTCCAGAGGCACATCCAGCTGCAGCACTGTGCAGAACTTGGCGGAAGGGTCGGCACTGGCTCTAGGTAGGGCTGGTATTTTTCAGACTCCTGCTGCTGAGGAAGAAACTTCCTGCAGGAAAATTTGCAAACTTCCATTTACAAAGCAATCTGAAGGACACATTGAAAAAAAGTCCTTGGTGGTGAAAACCAGGGCACTGACTTGATCTGAGTGGGGAAGCTGGGCCACTTACAATGCATCTGGCATGAATGAGACGAGAAAAGCTTAGTTAAGTAAAAAGAGACAATAGCTGTAGTTTTGTTTTGGTTTATTTATACTGCCAACCTGTATGTCTGTTCAGGAGGTTTTGGGTACAGATTTTAAAAGGAGTCAACAGCTCACAAATCATAATTAGAGCATTAGACTTCTGATTATTTTTCCACTTAGAACATACAAACTCTACACATGCTATACAGATATTATCCATTGATGGTTATTTAACCTGCCCTTACCAACCACCCTGGTCTTCAGGATTCTCAGTTTTATTTATCGTTTGCTTCTGTCTTTGAGCAATTCAAGTTTATACATCTCAAGGTTTAGACTGCTGTTGTAAGGCAACTTCAATGTGATTACTACTCATCACATACGGTGATGAGTACTACTTCAACAACAACAAAACAGCCATGAGCAGAATGTTGTATGTAAACACAAGAAAAAATTAAAAATTTAATAATTATAATGCAGTTCAGAGTATAATATATTACCAATACTTTCATAAATACATACATTTTCATTATTTCACTATCAGTAATAAAATATAATCTGTCATTAAGAATGTAAGTACTGTACTCTGCTACTTTAAAAAAAATAAATTGAGGTTCCTGAAAATAAAAGTCAGGCTTTTCCCTCCTTCTCTAATAGCAACAGTCTTCCTTGAGATGTGGATATTCTACTACAGTACAGTTCTGGGATTTTGTAATTATTTTTAATATCAGACAGTATTCATCAGCACAGGCTATATTAGCTTTTGCACACAAGGCACAATAAATCCAGGTTAACATTAACTATTCATAGATACAGTGTTTCTCACAGATATGTTGCAAAGCTACAGAACAGAAACAGCAGTTATGTTCTTTTTTAAAATATTCCTTTCAATGGTGCTTCTTGAGTTGATTACACAGCCTGTATTTCCTTTTCAGGTGACCTAATAGTCCATGAAGGAATTATCACATGGAGAAAAGAAGGTATGAGAGACTGAATACTATGAAGGCCTTCACTGGTTACATATTTGAATCATACTAGAATTTCAGAAAAACCAGAACCGTGAACCTCAGGTTTCTGTACTGGGCTAGCCATGGGGAAATGTAAATTCCACAGGTTTCATCACTGCTGTTTATTAGACAGATTTACTTATGTCACTTCTTTAAAAAGCCAAACAAAAAATAACTTTTACTCCATCTATATTTTGAATTAGCCTTTATCTTAAATTCTTTGCCAACAACAGTTTTTGTATCTGGACAACAGCCACTTCTAAAACTGATATCCAGGTACTGAAAAATGTTTAATTGAATGTCAGTTTTGGCAGTATTTTCCTACAAATGTCTAAAGGGATCTGTGTCTAATTCTGGGCTGTTGGGGACATTTCACCTCTCCTAGGTTTGGGTGTGTATCCTGCCTGCATCCCAGTTTTACAGCAGTTTGAGGCTCACACAGGCAGGCATCATTCATCTCTGCTCTGGTTTCCATGGAGCAGATTTCCAGCAGAATCTTCTTATGTTCAGTTTAGGGGTGCCTTACCTTAGGCCTTTCTTTTCCAACACTTATTAGTCAGATTTTTAATTTCAATTATGGTCACCTAAGCCCAAAGCAACTCCATTTCATTTCAATGGAATTATCCTGGATTTACTCTGTGATAGCTTTGATCCAAATCTGATCTCTCTTTTTTTTTTTTCTCCTGGACAGTCCTGGTTATATATTTCACATATAAAATACTGGTCTGTCTCACAGAGAACATGCAATTCTTTAGCTCTAAAATTCTAGAGTTTTCATAATGTAAAAGTTGTAAAATTCTATCAATGTGGAAGATATGTGTTATGGATGAACATCTTTTTCCAGGTCATAAGATCTGAATAACCTCATTTAAAAAAAAATAGTAACAGAGAAAGGGAACAACTGCCAGCATTTTCCACTCTCTTCTGTCTATCAATCTACTGCATTGTGCTACCACAGAAAAGCTAAATTTCATATTGGTTCTGCTGAAGAGAATGATGCTATCAAAATTTCTGACACTGTAGCTGACAGCAGTGTCTTGTGTCAGTCACCTGCTCAAGTATTACTGGGTTTTACCAAATTCATTGGTTATCCCTTTCTTCATCTGTTATCTGGGAAATCAGTTTCTTATGGAAATAGTAATCCTTCCCAGTTTGCACCCCAGAAGTGAGAGATTAGGGAAAACAAAGGTAGGAGCAGACCATGTGCCAAATTAACTGTCCTGATCAATTTTCCCTGGTCTACTTGCAAATTTCAACTGTAGGAAGTATACCTGAAAAGGATGAAGGAAGAAAGCTGAATAGTTGTGCACATTGCTCAAGAGGCTGTAGAAGTGAATATGAGCATTAAAAGGAAGATTGAAATGCAAATGTAGAAATGAATCCCACATATTATTTTTCTTGGAGCAGCTACTTATGTTGTTCTTATTTACACAGAAATAACTGTCTGGAATTTATGTTTTAAATGGCAAAAGTACTTTGTGACTTGATATTGTTCTGACTTTCACCTCTTTCACCTTTCATTTTAGCTCTTTACTGTGCCTGCCTTTAATAGGATGATGTATCAATGGTTTATGTCAGATATATATGATTTGACTTTCTCAGAAAGAGGTTTTCCAGTTTTTTCATTTTCCATTCATCACTGTTAATGAAAGAAAACCACTGATGGGTGCACCACAGCTCATTTTGGGGGTTTGTTCTCTTACTTCCTATTTTTATTGTCACTTGCTTACTCGTTTGCTAGCTAATTTGAGAAACTAAGAGCAATATTTTTGACGTCACATTGCTTAGCACATTTTGTCAAAAATTTATTACACCATGAAGTAATCAAAATGTTAGCCATAAAAACAAATCACAACTGAGTTTTGTAGAACATCTCTTACAGACTATTTTCAAGTAATCACTGCTCATAATAACTCAATTAAAAATACAGAATACCAGGTAGCACATAGCTTTTGACAAAACTCCTTAGGAAGAGCTTTCCAGGGACCTCATTATGAATGATCAATCTGGAAACAAATAGCCAGCATAACCTATTTGCTGGAATTTGACAAAATGGCTGTTTTAAAAGCAAATCATTTAGGGGAAAGTAGAGAACCTGCCACAAGGATGATTAGTAATCAGTTAGTGCTCATTCCCCTAAGTCTGGCTATGCAATGAAGAAAGTCTTGAAGTCCTTTGTCCTTTGTTCTTTTACAAAATTCCTGCAGCAAGTGCATCATGACATGATAGTACCCCAAATCCTGGCAACATTTGTGCATGCCTATTCAGATATTAACATATTTAGAACCTGAACTAAACTTCCCCAACTTGGGTTCTTCCTGCAGTCATAGTAATGGTAAATTAATTGGTTATAACACATCTTAGTTTCAACTGTGAAGAAAGGAGGGGGTGTGCTAGAGGTGAGTGGGGACAATGGAGGGAGCACTAACCCTTCCATTTCCATTGCTTGGTTGAACAAATGCTCTTGATTACAAACTGGTAGGAAATGACAGCTCGATTCTCCTTGGCTATGTGCATCCTGGAAACAGGCAAGATAAAACTACAGTACAGAGAAGGAATGACTATGGTTATAACTCAACTTGCTGGCAAGGATTTTGCTACTGCAGCTGGGCTGTATAACAACAGGTTTTGTACTTTTTTCCTTCATAGTTTGACTTTCCCACCTGCACCTAAAATAAAACTTGGCAATACAGAGAAAGCCAGTTAATTACCTCATCTCCACTTATACTTCACTGCTGTTACTGCTGGTGGTTGTTCTGCTCCCATGTTTTCAGAAGATCAGTTGCCAGCTGTGAGATGTGCTGCCAGGCAAACTTGATGTGGGTGGATTCCACTGTGCGGGAACAAATAGCAAAACGTAGCACAAACTTCTCTCGCAGGTGGCACGGGACCAGATGGATCTTCTTGGCATCATTTATGCTTTTTAGAAGTGCCTCATTTAGTTCATTTGAGCCCTGAAATCATTGTAATTCAATGGATATGGCAATGAATTTCAGAAATAATTCTGGAAAACGTAAATCCCACCAAGCAGCCAAGCCCAAGTAGCACCAGTAAAAAGCAGTCACCTTCTCATCTCTCAGTGCTTTGCCATCAAAGGATCACAAAAAGATGATGATGTAAGAGAGAAGTTCTGAGCCACTAAGAGCTTTAGAGATTACCTTCAGTTTAGAAGCAGTGTTCACACTGGGGCATTTGTGATAGCTGACTGCCTTTTTGTAACCTAAGGTCATGAGCTGTGTTAAAAGCATTCATTATTGTATCTGTGTTATTACACTCTTCTTGGATCTAATCAAACAAACATGGGAGGAAGTTTTGCAGTGAATTATAATAACCTTCCCCACTTATCATGGCTGCTGTGAGAGATTCTCTTGAATATTAAATCTTTCTCTTAATTAAAAATTTTTAAGGTATCCATATCTCTGGTGGAAGTAGGTTTCATATGATCAGTGGAAACCCTAAAAAAGTATTTGCCTAAAAAAGTTCTATAGGAGTTACCCACCACAGAATCCATCAGAGGAAGTATCTTAGGTATTGTGCAGCCTTTACTCTCTCTATTACACTGGTGTTAACATGCAATTGCAAGATATTCTGTGAGCATCTGCACTTTTATTGCAGTGTCCCCTTACTGAGCACTGACTCTTTATTGAAAAAGAGTCGCAAATGGACAAATCCCTCTGTTCAGCAGCACTTGTGTTACTGGGACAGCATTGGTCTTCTTGAAAACATCCTGACCAGAAAACACCTTCTCTCAAATCTGGGCAATTGTGACTTTCCTGCTTAGCCTTTTCCATATAAAACCAAAGCATAAGGCAGACATTGCCAGCAAGGATAAATGTATCATTCTCACATTTTTAGATCATACTAAGAATTAAGAGTTGAACCCAAGTCAAAACCTTGTTCTGTCTTAGCACAAGTTATTACAAATTTGTTGTGAAGTCCTAAAATTCATGGCTTAGCCTTACTCTTCTAGGAGATATTTATGTGACTGAAATGCTCCTAACTAAGAAAATGGACCAACTTTGGTGTTTTGTAAGTCCCCACCTATTACAGGTCAGTGACTGGTGACAATGATGTCCTGCTTTCTTATCAAAGCTAATGCATTATTAAAATGACAATCCTCGCCTTTAATATCAAATGCACAGCACTGACTTTCAGGCAATACAAGCAGTTATATGATGTTAAGTTGGCAGGAGTGAAGGGAGGAAGGAGAAAGATTAATTTATCTTTCTTCTGTTCTACTCTCACAGCTCCACCTTAGGGCTGCTGTGACACTCGGGTGTCACGTCAAATTGAAGTTGGTAGTGACTAATCCTCTCCCAGAGCTTTGAGAAGGCAGCTTTGATTGAGTCTGTGAGCTTCAGTAAGACAGCATCCTCACCCCCTTGGAGAAATTACTAGCTTGACTTGTATTCATCTGCAGTCATGACAAGGAGGCCTAAAACTAACCCTCTGGCATGACATATTTGATGAAATAATTATAATATGAAAGTCATAGGTAATTAGTCCATTTGCTCAACAGTGTGAAAGGCAAAAAATTAAAAGTTACAGCTAAGCAAAAAAATTAAAAAGGGCTTCTCAAGAACAAAGGAAGTAAGAAAAAATATTTCATACTTTTACAGCTGTGCAGCATTATATAGTTCAAGTCCCCTGACCTTTAATCCTACTGTAACTACATAAATGTTACAAATATCCTACTTCTAAGATGTATCTTAATATGAATTATAAAAATAACAAAGATTTTTTAAGGAGTGATATAAAAAGCAAAAAAGCTGTTTAAATAACTATGAAAACCTCCTAATTTGAAAGCTTGCTATTTTTTTTCCTTTTTTTGGATCAGGTAGGCAAGAAATAAAAACACTGCTCTTTTAACACTGGTTTTCAGTAGAATCAGGCCTTTATTCTACAACTTGTCCAAAGGTTTCTTAGCTAAAGGTCCAATATTTACCTCCTATTGTAAAATTATCTTTCACTTTAGATGTGATTTCTTCCTCTGAATCATGAGGGACAGAAGAACAGATGTAGATGAGCTACTGGTCTGATCAAAAGTGACAATTCCTATGTTGCTATGCTCTATTTCACCAGAACTGTTCCTTCAAAGTAAATGTAGAGCACTGACTAACAGCTGTGTCTGAATCTGCAAAACTAGTGTTTGCTTGTTCCATGTGAGAGAGCAGACTGCAACCAACATTATTGCTCAATAAAAGCCACAGAATCTATCCCTCAACATCTTTTAAAAGTTCTTGTTAGGAAAGAGATTATATTCTTGTTTCCATTGACTGAAAAAACTACATTCTGTAATCTGACCGATCCCCTAAACACAGGGTCTTTTAAAGTTTCATTTTAAACATTATAAATTCCAGCAAAACCATTTTCCTATTCCAGATGAATTCACCATTACTTTATTATTTACTTGTTAGCTTCTTCAGCCAGTTGCATCAAATTCAGGTAACTGGGGCAACTGAATGACTGAGAAAAGAATTTGTTAAAAATAAACTACCCAGAAGGAGAGAAGATGTGCTTGTAAGCCTTCGGAAAAGCTAAAAGCTCATTTAGGTATCATGTTAACTAGAAAACACTAGTGCTGTTGTTATTGTTGCTTGGTGGTCAGATTCAGTGTTACAGTCTAGTCCTCTGCAGAGGCTTTAGCTGCAAGATCCTCTAGAAAATGACTTCTTTACCTAAACTGAGACATTGATCCCCTTTTAATGGCTGATTGAAACAAATGAGCTCTCACAACTACTGCAGCTTTTATGCTCCAAGTGCAGAATGAATTTTCTAGTTTCCATTGGGCAAGGTCTCTACATCAATGAGCCTGGCACTTTGAGAGATTTTGGGGAATAAAAGGCCAAACAGGGCAAAAGGATCATGTTCAGCAATAAAAAGCAGACCAGGAAAGCTGGCCTCCCATTTAACCTATTCTTAAACACATCCTACTGCAATTTTCCCAGTTTTACAATTGAATTTTATAGATGGAAAAACAGACTTTAAAGAAAACAATTCTAAAAAGTGTTTAATGCTCTGATTTTTATCTTAGTATTTTTTCAATAAAATTGAATATTAAATATATACACATAAGAAATTAACTTGACACTCATCATATTCAGAAGTCTAGGGGAATATACTTAAACAGTCATCTTTATCAAAGCTCATCACACATAGAATGTAAGTCATTTTATATGACTCATTTAAACATTTGTTTGCCTTGACTGTATGTTTCCATGCCTTAATGTGCTTTAATGTCTCTTAAGCTTTAGATTCAATTTTAACAAAATTGTCTAAAGCTTTTTTCTTTCATCTGCTTTGTTCTAAACAAACTCACTTTACTTTCCTTAAAAAATAATCAAATATGTTAACTACAAAGACTGTAGGTCAATGGCAGGTTATGGTGCTGCTATAAACCATAAGAGAAGAAATAGGAGATCTTAGCTGCCTTACCTTCAGCCGGAAGCAGACCAGTCCCAAAACAACCTCAGCACAAATCTCAAACCTTTCATCCTGAAGGACGAAGTGTTCAAATTGATGCGACAGTCTAATGTGCTGAGAAGAGAAAAAGTATCTATATTGAATACATTTGATTCACCAAGAGAAAAGGTGTGCTGCAGTATTTTCCATTCCTTTGCTCTGTTCCTTCTGCTGCTGTGTGATAATATTCACATATTGCCATCTGTTTGTGTTAACTTCCATCCCATTTATGACTTCCAGAGACCATATGGAGCCATTGCTGTATTAGTATCTCAGTCTGTCTTAGGCAGTGCTGGTCTACTTCTTGAGACACTTCAGCAGAATTTTATATGATACCACATTAAGAGTAAATAATTTTAATAATTCTCCTTTAGGTTTTATACCACTGTTAGTTTTGGCTGAGAACGGCTAAAGAATCCAGAAGTCATCAGAGGGAAAGGAGGAAGTGCACAAATATACAGGGAAACATTGTCACAATTTCAGTGAAAATTGAGCTGGAAAGATACACTTTTTAGAATAGCTCACTTAATAGGAGAAATCTGGGAAGAAGGGGAGAACTTGTTCACTATTCTGACTTGGGTGCTCAGGTTCAGTTGAAAAAAAAGTTGATGGCAGTATAATCAAGAAAATGGACAACAAAGCTCAGCAAACCTGTTAAGGCAAAAAAGAATGACACTGGGCACCAAGCCAGAGAAATTATTTTTAAGCAGATGAAACCAAAATTCAAATAAATATAAAAAATACTGACAGACATACTAAAAACCATCTGGGAAGTCTTAACATTAGAGTGTGATACTTGCATACTCATACCATGTTTTGCTTTGCTTTCTTTCAAAGAGAAAAGGAATTTAAAAGCACTTTCAAAAAACCAACACATGTGCTCATCAGGTTCCTGCAGTTCCTTATCCAGTCCCCCTCCTACTGGCTATATGATTAGCTTAGTGTTCACTATCCTAGAAAAAGCCAAAAAAAAACCAACCAAACAACCAACCAAAAAAAGGTAAAACAACAGTAACCAGCCATTTGAATTATAGTTTGTCTTCATGCAATAGCCAGTCTATACAAAAAATTATCTGAAATATCTAAAAATCATGTTTAAAGATTTTTCAGCTTTTACATATTTGGGATTGCAAATAATTTTACAAAAATAAACAACTAAGCCCATGCTTTTGCACTCTGACTTTCCATCAGTTCAAGGGCAGTTATTAAACAAAAATGAAACATATCACTTTGGGTCAAGATTAAATGTGGAATGTTTCATCTCATAGGAACTTCTTCCAAGAGGACAAGGCAAAACAGAAACTACAGAAAAGGGGAAAAAAACAGGAGAAAAAAAGCCAACACATTTTGCAATCTTAATCATAGCTTTCTGGTGGTTTTTATTTCTTAAAATAGAAAAACATAGTTCAGATTAAATCAAAATATTTCTTTAAAACCTTCATATTTGGCTTACTGGTACCCTGTGTAACCAGCCAGTTTTCCTGTTGTTGCCACTTTCGCTGTGCTGTTTGTTACATCCATTTATCATCTCCCTCTAAAATTAGCCTGAAAGCTCTTTGAGTCAGGAATGAGACCAATAAAATCCTCGATCCCTTCCAAGGCATTTGAATGTTCTGCTAATACAAAGAGTATGAATTTACAGATGTGAAATCCAGCCAGAAGTATCTGCACACATACAGACTTGTATGCATAATAAGTGCATGAAAAACATATGTGAAATAGGCACAGGTGTTGTAATGGTCTTTTACTGTCTCCTCCTACCCTCTCGTCCTATAGCTTTAACCAACCATGTCTTTTACACTGCTCCACAAAATTCTGCACTGCATGTACTGTGTCTTGGAAATGAAAGCCATAAAACAAATCATGTTCAATGAGATAAGAATTTCACAACTGTCCAGCTGAATGTAATCACCAGCTGAATTTCATCAAAATTTATCTGGGTAAGAATTGAATAAAGCAAACATTTAAGATCTGGCTTACTGTGAGAAGTTTGTAAAAGAAAACTCCAGACCCAAGCTGTGCATTTTATAGCAGGTACTTATGTCCACTTCTTGAACTAAATGATTATTCAGGAATTTGAAAGAAATAAAAGCAAGGGAAAATAAAATTTTTTTAGGTAAGTCACAAACCAAAGTTCTGGAAGTATTTTGCATTCATGTCTGGATGCAAATACTTTTATTCACATCAAGTCTTAACAAACAGCAATAACTGTTAAGGACACTGGGGGGCACCAAGCGTTTTAGGTTGTACTGAACTGGAATGAGAGAAAGTGGGGATTTAAGTGGAGTTTCACGTGTATAGCTTTGCATAAATATAGTTACTGAAGGCCCTGCACCTTTGAACCATAAGCTGTTATCCTGAAGTGCTCTTACAAAGAGTGCTGCAACAGTAAAGTTAAATATTATTAAGTCAGGAAGTTCAAGTTCTGTGGAATTGCAGGGCATTCGGGTGTCACACGTGCCTCTCTAAGTCCAAAAGCTGTACCCACGCTCTGGACGTGAGCATGGCAATAATTCACAGGAGGACACATGTGGCTTTAGTGCTTCAGCTTTTCAAGACAGGCAGGTACACTTTGAAAATAAAACTGCAGGCACTGAAACTAAGGACAGGAAAAAAGGAGAACTAAAAGACTGATAGGCTGTTCCGCAGTTTTCTGCTGAATGTGTACATACCAAGCCTGACCTATGGGTATCTTAATCCTCCAAGTGCTTTTGATTTTGACATCTTTTTCAAGTTGTGTCCCTAGCACTATTAACTTGAAGTTGGCGTTCAAATATTATTTAACTTTTCAAAATTATTTTATATAGAGCAGCTATTTGATTTAACAAAAGTGTGGACATAAGCAGACCAACTCATATAATATTTCTAAAACTACCATTTGAGCAATCCCTCCTTCAGGTGCGTTCTCAGAGTGGAATCACATGGACTGTGTTAGTGTCCTGAAGTATCTTGGTATATAGGAACAGAATAACAGCCCCAGTCTTTGCAGTGCAATTTAGCTGATTGAAAAAAATAGGCTTGTTATGTGTCACTGTTATCTCAGGTAAATAACCTTTGCTCTTCTGCAGAAGAGTGAGGAAGGAAACAAGAGATCTAATTAATTTGGTTATTCTGGATTAAGGGAAATGTCTTACATAATCAGCAATAGGAGCAGTAAACTTGCGAGGCACTAAGATGTGGTTCGTATTTTAAAAAATCTGTATTTTCCTATGTATGTCTGTGAGTAAATAACTATAATTATGAATATAAATATAAATTTTAATTTAAATGCTTCTGCATTGAAGTGTTCAAGCTGAATTTTAATTTTTGGGCAACGCCTTCAAGAGCTAAAATAGCTTTTGATTGCAGGGAGCTTCTCTGATGCATCACTGTACGCTACTGTGTATATGCAGATAAGCATACTGCCCTAGTCTTGATCACTTCATACTTTTTCTCCTATAAATTTCACTTCTTTGCTTGCCTTAGCCTGCATCCCACTACACTGAAGGGAAATGCTGTCAGAAGAGTCTTCTTAACAGCCACTTGGACTGTGCCACTCTCCAGTTCAAATACTATCTCTAGTATTGCTGTTCTTTACAGTTCCAGTTTCTTGGACTCTACTGTTAATTTTTAATGGCATTCATTATCCTCAGTACACTGATTGCTTCTGGTCCTAAGGAGGATTCAGCTGAGTCAGAATGTTCATAGGGATTGCATACAAAAACACACTAACTCCTAAATTTCTCAAATTACTTCTGAGCTCTTTGAGAGGACTTAAACCAACAAAGGAATAATAAAGAGATGGTCAAGCGGTTCGCAAATGAGCCATTTACAAATGGACCATTTGGATTTCACATTTATACAGACTCTGAGTGGTTGGCATCAGTCCAGAAGACTGTTGCTGTTGAGTTTGCCCTCTTTTTACATCTCCTCTGTGGCTTCAGGACTTAACTCCAAAATTTGTATTTGTCTCTCCCCACATCCTTCAAAGAAGACTATCTTCCCCTTTACCACTGCTTTAAAACCTATACTTTGCAATAGATTAATATGACATGCTGTGTGTGAAAAGAGTGCATAACTGGAATGTTTGGAAAACAAAAGTTGTTGCATCTAAATCCAAGTCACACATACTCATCTCCTGAGAATATTTTAGTTCCTAAATGCCATCCTCAAGCAAATGCCAAGTTGCAGTGGTTATCCAATCATTTTGATGTAGACCTTAAGGCTGCAAACACAACAAATATCTTTTCCTTAAAATATACTAATAAAAGAGGGGGGGAAATAATTTTTGTGACAGTTTGCATCAAGAAAAAAAAGTTTTTTAAGAGATAGTTGCAGACATCTGTGGTCTTCCACATAGAAACTTGCTACCACACAGCAAATAGGGTGGGTTCTTAAGGATCTACAGTGTTTTTTCTCTCTGAATCATGTCAGAAGCTCATCACTCTTGAAAATCTCAAATCCCTTTGTAAGTAACTCTGGGCTGCACAAAAGAAGCCTAACTAGAAACCTATAAACACTGCACAGATCTTCCTAGAGTTTTCCATTACTTAGGAACAAACCTAGGCACCTCCTTCCCCAGATTCAACCCAAGGAGCTGCTTCAAACCTCCACTCTTCTGCCCGACTCTATTACCCTTTCCTAGGGGCAACTCCTTAATAACACGAGAGAGAGAGACACCACTTCTTCCAGCTTCCGCAGCTCCAGCCCTCTGTTCTCCACTGGAAGGCTGCAATACCTGCCACTGTCACTCTGCCTAGGTCTTTTATTCTACTGATGTCCACTCTATCACCCACTCAAATGCATCTCCACATCATCATATGCGGCTTCAGAAATGATTCTGGCACCTACAGGGCTTCCCTTAAAACCCAGCTAAAAGTCCCAAGCACACAGGAGGCAGTACCAGCCTGGGACCAGGAACTGCCTGTAACTGCCTTGGCCAGCAATGGGAATATAAAAACTGTTATTTGCAAGATACTACAGCATATTTAAAAGAAAGCAGATTCTCAAGGCCAGGCATGGGGATGAGCAATGTTGGAGTTCAGCTAACAAGTGGAGCTAATTTCCAAATTATTTTTCATTTGGAAACTTGTCTGTAGGTTTGAAAATTTAAACCAATGTCAGGCTGGTTTAGATACTTCATTACTACTCTACCAAAAGAAAAGTCATCACAATCTAGCTGGAGCTCATGATAATTCCTGAGAAGACAGGAAAAATTACAAATACATTTTTAATTTTTATTTTCCAGCTAGTGATATAATTTCTTCAACATATCTGAAAACTCACAAGAGATACCTTAAATTCTGCTATGGAAAAAATGAGATGCAATTATTTATTGAAATTTAAGTTCAACAGAGGCTTGCTGGAGATAGAAATTACTTTATTTTTTTTTAAGATGATTTGGAACCCACTGAACCAGCATTCATTGGATGTGGGTAAGGAGGTATGAGGAGAAATTATTTTAATGGTTCCAATTTGAAGATGTATACAGTGAGAAAAATGATCCCTCTTGTCTTTTCATAACTTATTTTTATATCTGTACTGAAGAAAAATTTAGTCCTTAGAAATATAAACCAAACACACTCATTTCAACAAGCCCTTGGAAATCTTAGCTGTCTGAATTACCTTTACAAATGAGGAACCATACAAGGGTTTTACTTTGTAGTCAGTATATTTAAGAAAAGATTCATTTGCTTAGCCTTCCTGAACTGAATTGTCACAGAAAATATCAAAGCTTGGTCCTCAGCTATGATTCTATGAAGACAAGCAGCTTTTGGCAGGACAGTCAGAGAAATATGTGGGAGACAGGGAAAGAGGGAATTTTTTGAATGTAAATACTGGCCTGTGGAAACCAGCCTGACAAAAGGCCATGGAATTGATATGAGTCTTCCAAAGCTTTTCTTAGGAATTCTTCTGTTTAGTACCAAAACTAGAAAAGGAATGTGTGTCTGCAAGGAATTTGGTATGCTAGGTCAGGCCCTTAGCTAATGGATATTTTTGTAAATATTTAGAGCCAAGTCATGGATCTCCCCTTACTAGAGGTTTTCCTGAACTTCGTAAAGATGGAAAGGTATGCTTGAATTTGATTTTACTGCTAGAGAGGAAGTATATATATAATTTAGACAGGTGCCACATGTGTTTTTTAGTGGTTAAAAAACCCTCCTTTTTCATCAAGAATAAACTTAGTACTTCTAACAGTATTACCAAACTGTAAATTGTACACATTCTTTTTTAACAAAAATATATTTTAGACAGGAAAGAAAAAGCAACAGCAGAGGTAGACATGCCATATAAGTCACTATATCCCATTATCTAAACATCCTATCAATGCATACACATTAATAAAGAAGTAATGAATAGCCATGTGTTTCCTCAATAAAACTATGGATGCGCTCTGGCTTGATTTGAGAGGCAACTGTGGTACCATACTGTAGAAACTCCAAATTCCAAGACATTTCTTTCCTAAAGATGAGCACAAAATGAATGGCACCTTTGATCCAGCCATGATACGAAATTGTGACCTTACATGGGGTAAACAAGCAGCACCCTTGCTGAACCGAGCTGCCTAAAGCTGTTTCCTGTGTTTTCTGATGAGCACAGAAGTCATGGGGAGTAGATAGGCAGCCAGCTCATTTTCCCTTGCCATCCCACCACAGGGTACCCAAGGAGGCAATTCCCAGTCACCTTGCGGATGTGCTCCTGCAGCCCCTTGACCCCGTACATCCTCAGCACGAACCAGAGCTTCAGGGAGCGGAACCTCCTGCCCAGGGGGATTTGCCAGTGCTGCAAGCCAGAGAGAAGAGCCCGTGTCAGAGTCACCATTGCAGTGACACAGCAGAAAGTAACGCTCTGCCGTCGAATTGAAGTGAACCACATCATCACATCCTATGGGCAGTTGCTGGAGGTGGATCAAATAATAAAAGAGATATCTATTTCTGGTTTATTAATCCCTGTTTATTAATACCATTTAATACTCAAAATTTTCAAATTAAAATTGGCAAAGGACATTAGAGTCGGAATGGAAGGGTCAGGAGGCAAATAAATTTTTCTTTGCGCACCCTGAATTCTCCTCAAAGGCTTTAAAAAAGTATCTGAGAAACTCATGTACATTGGCTTGTTTAAAATTGTGGGGCTAGCATCTACAAAGACAGGCACATTTTCCATTTCAAAACAACAGTGTTTCCATGGTAAAAGATTAAAATAGAGATGCTTTTATTTTTTTTTTTAAATTGTGTTATTCACTATGTAAAAGAAAAAAAACCACCAAACCCACAACTTTAGGGAATTTCTTTCTATTGCCTAAATCTAAAGATATTGCACATGCAATACAATTTCTGCCTTTAAACAGTTTTTTCTCAAAAAACAAAACGAAACAAAAAACAACAAATTTCTGTTTGAGGAGTGTTAAAAAATTTAGCGAGCTGCAGCCTTCTTGTAAAGAAACATAAAGTTTGGAAGTTTATGATAATAATGGAAAATAAAGTCCTAAAAATACCAGTACATACAAGTTACAGTATTAATTATTACATTGATACTGTACTTACCCGATAATCTGTTACAAGACCTGGAAATTAAAGAAAAAATGTTCACACTGCGTCATCATCACAACAGCCAAAGACTTCAATCATTCTAATGTTATTGAAATAGCTGTATCTTAGCTATCCTTTACATCTGCTACAAACTTCAGCATCATCAGTGTCAACAGGACCACTAAATATCTAGCTGGGTACTTGGCAGCATGTTAAATGAAGGTGCTTGTAATAACCTTCGTTCCTTAGCTAGTCAAAATATGTCACTAACAAACAGTTTACAGAAGAAACACTGTTTTCCTTTCTGTTATACTGCAGATACTATGGAAATGACAGATTAAATATTATGTTTATTTTCTTCCTGTAGGGAAAAAAAGCAGTAGATAAAATAACTATTATTAATTTTGGTTTAAACAGTTTGCAGAATCTCCAGACTTACTTCATAACTCATTCTCTGCTGTGAAATGTCATTGCCTTTACCCTAGTGAACTGATAACATTCTTTAAAATAATCCACTTCTAAATACCTTTTATACTCATACATATATTTGTTGCTAATTCTTCAGGATGTCTAATAAGTGACTGCAAAAATTGACTTAGAATTTGACCTCTTCCTGCTTGGAGAACAGTATTCTGCAATTTTTTATGGTTTTTCTTTTGATGGAGTGAAAGCCCCTTACACAGATGGACTAAGCCACAAAGCAGTCCAGGAAGGCAAGCAGAGGGCATTATTATCTGTCCTTTATATAAGCACACAGTGTCAGAATTCACCTACCTTTTCTTTGAATCAAGGAATTCAACTAATTTCACAGTAAACTTGAACACAGTCAGTTACTTGCTGTAAGTCAGTGACAGAAATTAAACTGATGTAATATTTAAAGCACTTCTCTAGGAAGCATCTGCTTAGCTTCCTTATTCTGCTTTATTTCTCTGCATTAGAGTATAAGCTTCATAGGAGAGTGTGTACTTGGATTCCTTGGGAAAATGCTAAATGCCCCTGGAATTGTTAACTGGAAGATTGAACTGTAGCTTCTGAATTTGACCAGTATATGCCATTTACATAATTTTCAGCCTTTATGTTTTCTAGGAAAAAAAAAACAAACAACTTTTTTTCTGTGTTACAAACTCTCTTGCCAATGTTCTCTCATTTGGAGCCAAAACACAGGAAAAAACATGGTCCTTCCTTCCCTGTAACAGAAGGCCATTAGGTTCTTTAACCTATCACTATGTTGGTTTCCAGGTGGTAAAAAAACCCAAATCCACAAAACAACCAACAATCATTAACCTGTTCTGGACTTCTGGAAATGAATGTGGTTTTCTCTGCTTGGTAACAAGGAAAATTGGTAACATTCATATTCTTCTGCATTGTAGCAGCCATTTCTGTTTGACAGCTGCAAGACTGGTAGCAAAGAGAGTAAAGCAACTGGTGACAGATAAATAATCCTACGCTCCTGTAAGGGGCTGTGTCTAATGATCCACAACAACGCCTTTCACAAGCTGTGAAGCAGAATGTAATCAATGATTAGTGCTTGATTCCTTGATTACAAGCCTTAGTCTTACATCTGTATTTAACCAGGAGGAATTGCATTGTGGGAGCGTATGTGGTGTTCACAATAGACTATAAAGCTGCACTCTTCTAACACTGCCATGAGGATTTGACCTATATCCTGGGTTGCCAGGCAAGCTAGTATAATCTTCCTGGTGTGGTGATGCAAATCACATAAAATTATAATTAATGACAAAATAAAGATTCTCCCCTTGGGGACACATATAATTGCCATATGGTTATTAAGAGTAATTGCTCACAGATAGAGATATTTTTCCGCTCATTTAAATTCTTGAGTGAGAGATGAGTGAATTCAGAAACACCACTTCATTTACTTAGTAAACCAGGATAGGAATTCTCAGACCTGAGAATACTGAGAATTCAAGACCCTCCATTTGACAAGGCGTGTTTTCAGGAGTGCTGACATTCCATAAATCACACAGGGGTCAGCGGGGACTGCAGCACCTTCGTGTAGCAAATTTGACTGTATTTATTGAAGGAGTAAGGGTGGGTTGGAAGTTTAACCAGAGGCATTTTCATTTGAAAAGTGTTTTCCAACTCCTTGGAAAATTGAGATCAAATGGCAATGGAGCATAGAAAAAAAAATAGCATTCCTAGACTGCTCGTAATCAGCTGATCTCTTTGAAATCAGTATGTTAGATCATATAACATGCTACCACACTTCTGAAGGCAAGATGAAGGCTAAAAAACTCTTTCTCCAACTGGGGTCATAAAGTTTTCAGGTCAACTAGGTGGCCTTACTGAAACTATCTGTTTTTAAGAAAGGTTTGGTTCTCTTCAGGTGTTATTTAACCCAGACACAACCAAAAGTTCTTGTATCAGCACTGTCAGTTGTCCCAAGAACATATTTTCATTTTAGTTAAGGCTTAAATTTTTTCACCTGAAGATAAATATTTTTAATGCATTTTAAGTAAAAGCTAGTGCCTTAAGTGTATTTGCTGTGACTTGTATATTCTTTAAGAAAAGGCAAAAAAAACCCCGCTTTTTTTTTCTCTTAACAATTCGAGCCTTTAGAGGGTAAACATCAGCTCCAGAATTGCTGCATGTTCCTGTTTACTGCACTGTTCTATGTTTGCATTCCTTGCAAAGGGAGGAAAGAAATAAAATGCAAGGTTTATGCCAGTTCAGGATTAAGGCACATGAACCCATTTTTCCTAGGGCTTTTTAGTGAATAGTGGAATTCTGGATGGTATTAATTTAAGTGTCAATGAGTTCATAGCCATAACGTGATACACTTCTGAACACAGATCAGCTCCAGCAATTCCAGGAAAATGATGAGGTTGAGTATATGGTAAGACCTTCTACAGATGATTCACTCTCTTCAGAAAGTTATGAGGGAACTTCCACCACATGTTGACACTTCACTGCTGTGACCTTCTTCAGAATTATTCAGTTAATAACCAGATGTGTAAAAATGGGCTTCAGGAGGGCAAATACCACTCTGCAGTTGCTAGGTATGTGCAAGGACCAGCACTAATCCATTAAGGAGCTTTGTACAGAGCATGAGATTTGTAAGTTCTTTGTGAGCATTTTGTGAAGAGCTTTCATGAGCATTTTGTACAAAACAGATAGTCTGCTCTTATGCCTTTCCCTACAGCCAGTGTAAGAGCATGAGGGCTACAGCATAATGTCCCAGAAAGCTATCACTCAAAAGTAGAACACACACAGCAAACACAGTTCACCCCTTCTTTGTAGTTTCAGGGAGTGTTTGCTCTTCATATGGATTTCTGAAAAATTTGAATCAGAACTTGCATGAATAACTAAGAAAAAAGTCACAAACCTTAGAAACTCTAAAACCAAATCAGATCCTGAAATCATTCTGGAGAAAGATGTGTTGGGGAAGACAGGTTAAGGGACTTGTTATACAACACCCAATAATACGTTTATCTGACAGACAAAAGATAATAGGAATTTTCTCAACACTCCTGCAATCAATCAGTGGTAAGTCTGCAACTGGGGAAATCCCAATACAAAAGTAGTAATGCATAATGCCTTATGAAATTACTTTCCTTCTATTGCTTTTAACTAACTAGAATCTCACTAGACATGTATTTGCACTTTAATGAGCTTAGCTCCCCAGAGTGCTCAGAAAATGGAAACGGCCTCCTAAACTACTCTGGTAGTTTAGGAATTGCTATTTTCATCTTAAGCCCTTTTTTCCCATTAAACATCAGAGTGCAAACAAAATAATAATAATAATCTCATTTAATTATAAAATTACCAGACTCCTGATGGTGATGCTGCAGATAAAGAGGTTCTAATTTAAAGGCACCTATTAAATCTGATCTTTTTTTCACCCTGTATAAAAAAAGAAAGAAATCAAATTGAGAAATTTAAGAATAAAGACTTAAGGAATTAAATTTCCACAAGAAGGGAAGTCAAATTGAATGTGTTTAAACTGGCATATTTCCTGAGCACAGCCTGTGCCATTTTCAGTGCTTTTTCACAGCCATATCAGTACTGTACTTACAAGCAGTTAAGTGTAAGGCTCAGCAGGAACGGGCAGCATGACTGCACGACTGCATATTTAAAAACAGACAAGAAACAGACACAGAGGATCTTTTTATGGTGATAGACACTCACACCAGAATGTGAGACTAGCTGAAGCAATGTTAATGTTTGCAGTCAACAGAAGTTGTCTTGAAATTACTGCAGTACAAAGCTGCGTGGGAAGAGCTGTTGCTTCCTAAACATCGTGCAGAGCTGCGCTGAGGCTTTGGAGGTGCTGGCCACTGTCTCTCCATGCTGCTGTGGAAGCAGCAAGAGCAGCCACTAGAAGGGACAAGCCCTCAGTTCTGACTCAGGCTCCCCTCTTGTACCACCCTGCCATTAGCTGGATACACTACACAATTCCTGACAGACATTCTACAGCACAGTGTTACACTGAAAAGTGTAACTTGCTATTCCCAGCTAGGGGTGGTGTGACTGGACTGAAGTTTAAAAGCAAGTGTGTCCCTTTTAGAGAGAATAAACTGTGTTTTGCCAGTGATTATTAATAAGATTTTTCTGGTTCATGTTTCATGCTGTGTAAGACTGACTCACCTCCACAAATGTTGGGGTTTATAGAGGCAGAAGAAGAAGAAAGCATAAATCAAAAAGGGAAAGACTGCTACATCATTATATTATGCCTATAAATATATTAAAAAGTAAGCAGAATTATATCAACACAGGATACTCTAAAAGACAAAAGTCCAAACCTTTTTTTCTGTGTTTCAATGGTTAAATGTAGAATTGTAAATTTCGAAGTAAAAACTAATTTCCAATATTTCAGTGTGTATATATGAATGCATAGGCTCGTTCATACTCCTGCTCTCATTCACATCTAGACTGTGATCATAAAACATCTTATTCAAACAAACAAAAAGCCTTCCTCTCTCTAATGGTCAGAGAAGTACCAAGGTCAACAGCTAAGTATTTGCCTTCAGGTATGGGAAGTACATAGACAAAAATAAGTAAACTTACGCATATGAAAAATAGCACCAGATTTTCAGATAAAATAAAAACAATGAATAACCTAATTATTGCTAAAAATGTCCTGTGGACAAAAGGAAGAAAACAATAATTGAAAACAGGTTAAATTAGGATAAACATTTTTAACAAATTTTAGGTTGTTCCACTGTAGTTTATTTGAAGTATTTGATTACTTTGGTATATTTGTGTTTCAGTAGCTCATTCTCTATGCAACTAATCCAAGTTACAAGCAATGTCTTCAGATGTTTTGTGAGTGCTTTATTTCTTCTCCTGTAAGATGCTGCATTGAGCAATGGAAAGGGTAAGTATTCTGCAGCAACATCTAGCATAGAAGACACAGAAATGACATGGAAGTTTCCGTAGGCAGGGCATGCAGGAAGGGTGCTGCTACATTATTAATTTCACTCTCTCTGAATGAAGACACTTAGTCCTATTTTATAATATTCCAGACTATCAATTAAACAAGTCAGGCAAAACTGACTGTAGTTTCAAGACAAAGTCTCTAAACGACTCTGATATTTGAATATAGAAAATATACCCTTCTTGGATTGGCTTTATTAAATTCCTTTTTATAGGAAATTCACTGCTCTTTTCTGTTCATCAGGAAGTCTGAAAATATTTTACAAAAGGTTTATAATGAAATTGTCTCCAAATCTGAAACGACATCAGTGCCACATATTGCACTGAGTAGTTACATAATTACATTACAGATCTAATGGGTAGATTATTTTAATCAGCTTGCAGAGAAAGGAAATGCAAGTGTTTCTTGGGCAAAGTGTTGAGGAGTCTGAGTTATTTTGAAGTCTGCCCATCAATGGGACTCAGATTACTTTGGTTCTGAAATAGTGTTCAGTGTTTACTGAACTCTTCATATTACTGTAATATCATACTCAATACCTTTCATGGATCCTAAGAGGACTATGTATCCTTCACAGTTACTTTTTCTTACCATACTTCATCCTTTATTACTACTTTTTACCTTCTCATGGAGTGTTACAGCTGGTAAGACAGGTGAATTTTGGACGTGGGTCTTAGAATTAGCTGGACAATGGATTTGGTTTCAACTCAAAGAGTTTAAGTGTACATTTACTGTGTATTAAGTAAATAACCCCTATACATAAATGCCTAGCTGACTTGAAGCCCAAGTGGCTATAGTTGTGAAACTTTGAGTAAGGAGACATTGCAAGGTCTCTTCAGAGTCCTTCTACAGGAATTTTCAACCTATGAAAACAAGCATTTTATGCAATGGCTTATCTAAAAATAAAAACAAAAAAGATCCAATAAGAAACAAAATGCAGAAAAAATATTTTTCTAAGTCTAAAATCTAAGCTTTACTAGGAATAACCTAAAGTCACCCGAGATGGGAACTCACAGTGTGATTGTATATAACTTGTTTTACTGGAAAGCCAGGTAAAATGCCTTTAACATAGTTCCACAGGGTTTTCAGGGAAAGCAGAATTAATGAGAAATTAAATTTTGAGGGACTAGACTGTGGTTCCTCATTGTTCTACAAACATTAAAGAGAATGATAGTGTATTGTCTAATATGCAAATGGCTATGTTTTTAACAATGTCTTTGAGTGCTGAGAAAAAGATGGGAGGAACTAGCGAAGGAGTTTGTTTCACCATCTTCCCACTTCCTTACATACAGAGACACAGCACGTTAGGGGGTGCTGCCACTACCGATGAATTAGGGTCAAAATGTAAGCCATCTACCCTAAGGAAAAGAAAAGACCACAATGTGTTGGAAGATTTAAAATGCCTACTTCAGCTGAAATATTAAAGTAAAACCATAATATATTACTTGAAAAGTCTGCTTTGCCACGGAAATTAAAAGAGATGAAGGTTAACCAAAAGCAACTGAGTGAACACTTTTAAATAAGGTGACAACTTTTAAATCATTCCTCTTTTAAATAAGGTGACCTATTTCTGGATGATGTTTTGGAGTCTTCTTTTTTTTTCTCTCTTGAAAATTTTGGTCTTTTGTAACTGAAATTAATGTTTTCATTTATTTTGATAAATAGTCTGCATTTGTTGAATAGTTGTTTTGCTAACAAGTATCATTAATTGTGATGCTGGTAATCATTTAGTTTGGGAAAAAATAGGATCATCTGTGAAAAGTTTTTAACAAACCCATGCTATTATTACTGCCATGATATTTTGCTTTTTTTGAGAGTACGTCTATGGGTTTCTATTTTGGTGTCATTTAATATCAAGATGTCTTGGCTCTCATCTGGGAAAACTGAAAGTCAGTACAAAACTATATAAATAGGCCTTTTTGAAATTAGCCACTTTTCATCAGCCAAATCATGAACAGTTTTAGAATGGCTTTTAAAAGAATCAAACCAAAAATAAATGTTATGGAAAGGAAAAGGAAGAAAGAAAAAAAAAGAGCCCTGTTTAGCATGCTGTTCATTGCACTTATATGCTTAAAATAAGTTGGTTTTTTTTATTCTTTTATTTTTTTTTATTTATGTTTTAAACAGTCCCAAAATGGAGCAAGTATAAATCTGCAGAATTTTTGGGACTTCTGTCTCTTTTTGGAACATAATACAGAGCTCAGGCCTATTTCAAAATTTCGTGTTTTTGAAACTTGGATTAAATGAAAGTTTGAATTCTGTAAATAATTTATAAGATTTAAACCTATGCAGTTTGCCTCCTTTCAGTTGAAAAATATAAAGAAATGTCTAGTGCTAGAAAGGAAGACTAATATAACATCCTTTTTGTCTCTAGTAATGTTTCCCTTTACTGTAATACTTACCACATTGCAGAGCAGTCAAAATTCACTAGGAGCCATTTGTGAGGATTAAAGTTAAATGAATCTGCAAACTGAGAATGGATAAATAAAAACAGAATTAAGAAAGAGAAAAGGATCCATGTGCTAATGATATGACTTTGTCAAAATGTCTGTGTAACTATGAATCAATTCCTGAATTAGGTCTTTCTAATGTTCATATTGATGTCACCCTATTTAGTAAATGTTGGAGTTAAATTTTCATTTTTTTTGGGAGTGGAATTCACGTTAGGTATGGAGTTATGCTAGTGGTATTATCAACATTTTGAGCATTTGTTTACAATTATACTTTCTTGATACATATGTTATGGAAAAGTGTATATATTATTTTGATCTTAAATAAATAAATAAATTTGCATACTCAGAAACATTCACCAGGGTTCATATCACATTTTCCAACAACAATTCTCTAAGTTTTCTACTTCCAAGAATATGAAACTAATACACACAAAATTCATATATAGCAAGAAACTATATATGTAATTCAGAATCTGCACATCATATTCCTTCAAAAAATTACAACTAACTCGGAAATAGTTTTTCCTTTTTTGTTCTTTTTTCTTTTTTTTTTTTTTTTCTTTTTTGACAGGGTATTTTCTTTTGCTAGAAATTATTGTTTCATCTAAAACAAAAGAAAAACCACCAAAAATTAAGCAGTTGCAATAAATACATATTTATTCACCATGTGCCAGGCCTGGTTTACTTGACATGTTTACATGTGGCATCAGAAGAAACCCAGGTGGATAAGGATTTTAGAAAGGTTTCATCCATGTTTTCTGTTTTATCAAAGGCAGAAATCACCAGCCTTAAAAAGCTGGGGATGGAGACCAGGCAGCACCAAGGTCTGACTATTTCATATTGCACTTTTCTGTTCTCATTTGCTTCTCATAACCTTCCCTGTCATATGTAAACAATTAGCAAATGCTCTAGTAAGAGAAGATGGTCTGTCTCTGTATCCATCTATCTATACATCTATCTAGCTATCACCCTGTACTATATAAGGTAGGAAAGCTATTCATGGTTGTTAAATATTTACTCTTATGACAAATGCTGGCCCAGACAAGGGATACTGTTTCATTTCCTTCAGGAACCAATAACAATAATTTAAAAAATATTCCCCACAGGAAATTACAAGAAGTTTCATTTGCTGATAAAAAAGAGACAGAAAGAAATGCTTTATTTGTGAGGGGGTTTTCCCTCCTCTTCTTCATTACTCACTGCCTATCAGTGCTGTGTTTAAGCTTCTGGCTTTACCAAACAGTAATATTTTCTCCACTGACGTGGAAGACAACGACTTATCTGACTGAGGGGAGCAGCAGGAAATTGAAGTACTCTTATCTAAGCAACTGAATGCCAAGTAGCTCAGCAAGGCAGAGCAAAAGGGACAGCAGTGCTGTTAGGGGAATATTTCATTTAGGTCTCTTGGTTATTAAACCCTGTCTGTTTGAGATACAGCTACTGGCTCTATACTGTATGACTTTCAGGATGAAGAAGAAAACCAGACATAATGAGCTCATTAATTTGCCAGAATTATTTTTTTGTCCTCTATTTTTTGTGTAATGTAGAATTAGGATGTTACAAATATGTCTTTAGCGATATTTGGGGAAAGGTTCCTCTTTTCAATTTGTTCATTCAGTACTACTTGTTGTTCTAAATGACAACCTTCTTATAGAGGGGTACTCACATCCTCCCAGTATAAACCATTAAAAATTTAGACATTTAAGTAATGTAATTGAATGCACACAGATTTATAGTGCAAACTGAGGTGCAGCTTACTCAGAGATTCTGGAAGAGCCATTAATCTTGGGTGCTTAAAAAAAAAAATCTGTGAAAGAGTAAGGTTTCACCAGGCTGCTAGAGAAAAAACACTCATTCACCTCCACTCCATTTAAAAGATGCCTGAATTCAGGGCAGATGAAAGCACTTCCTGCATAGGCTGCATCAATATGCATCCAGATATTTTCCTTATTACCTAAAAAAATAATTGAAGGAAATAAATTAAACAGCAGATTAAAAAGCCCAATTATTTTGCATGAAACCAAGTGCCTGAGAGATTTCTCTTTGATGTTATTATTTTCCCAATTTAAAATTAAATTAAGAGATTAAATGTTTCCACCATCTGGGTTTTCATTAATATATAAAATGTATATATAATGTATTATTTTTCCTTCCCACTTCTACTGGAAAAAAGTTACAAGCATAGGATCATAGAATATCCTGTATTGTAAAGGACCCACAAGGATCATCATATCTAGGTTTATCTCACTAAAATTAAGCAACATAAATTATTTTGTGGTTTTGATTTAAGAACCACTATAAAATACACTTTCAAAAAATTTATCTAGAGACTTAGCTATAATTTCTGTTGTAATAAAACTACTTTAGCAGAAGGAGATAGAGTATTAGCTGTGTTCCCCACTTCTAACTCATGAATCACAAACACATTTCTAAACAGTATTTTATACATATTGATAAATGTGCATGCACATGCTTTTGAAATATGTGCAGCAAACTACTTATTTCAAGGATGGAGACACATGTAAAAGCAAGCACTGAAATGCTAAGAAAGTGCTATTTTTGATTAGTCACTGAATGGTTTCTGCAGTAATATTTTGGCATATGAGCAGCTCATATATACTCTGTAAGTATTCATGCTCTACTAGAGAACACTGTTTTAATGCACTCAGTAACAATTATGGTCTATCAGTTGATGACTGAAGCCCACATTACACCAAATAATTCTGATGGTTATTTCCACATACAGAGGAAAATCCACCGAGATCTGCAGTTGGGCACCAAGTTCATGCAGAAATTTTCATTATTGTAAACTAAATTTTCTCTTTGCATGAATGTCTGGGGAAGCCAATAAAATATTATTCACAACATCTGCAACCTAGGTTTATTTGAATGTATGTTGAAAGTTTAACTGATTATCTATTTTTAAATATATTTGGTTTGAGACACTGCCTTTATATCATAGGACTGATACTCATGTATGCTAAGGAGAAAATTAAGCAGAAAAGCTAGCATGAGACTTGTGACTTCACTGGTATGCCATCCTTCTGCTGGGCTCTGCTGCACAAGCAGGAAATCATTGAAGTGAAACACATGATTACTTGCTACGCCTAAACATATTGGTGCCACTATTTTAATAGGTCTTTAGGAATAACACAAACAGCAAAATAATCTGTAGCTGCTAAGCAGACTACTAGGAACCTGTGTAAAAAGAAGGATTGGGAGAAACTGAGTCACTGGAGCTTGTGCTGAAAGGCAGAAAACCTCACAGAGCAAATCACCACCACACAAGCTCTAAAGTTTACAACCCCACCTGAATAAATTAACAGGACATCAAATCCAGCTGTATATTTACGAAGATGCTTCCAGTGGCTTACAGCTTTGGATTTCCTGTTCTAAATGTGCGCTTGAAGAGATTATGGTGTGTTTTGGTAGCATTTTCATCAGCCAGCAAACATGTGATTTGACCAAGCCCTGCTGCAGATCAAATCTTGACACAACAAACCATGAAACAGAAAGAAATACTTATGGAGAGTCCATGACTTGATCACTATAAAATATGTATGTATTTATTTATTTATTTATTAATGCCAGTATTAAACACATTGGCATTTGTCCTATTTTCTTGGAAGAGGAAGGAAATTGGGAAGGGGAGAGTAAGGATTAAGAATAGATGGGGATTTTTGGTGCATATTTCCCTACCTTTTATAGTTATTAGAGCTAGGCAGAAACAAAACACTCAGTGCAGAGCAGAATTAAGAGCTCAACTTTTCCCTCATATTCAGCATTGCTCTAGATGCCCTTGCAGGTAGAAGGGCTTAAAGAAGTATGTTACAAACTCAGGCACTTAGACTAATTCTTAACTGACAGTATTCCAAAATATGTTCCCCCCTAGAAAAGAAACCTTTAAGGCAATGTCCTCTTAACTCTTTGAACAGCTTGAGAATGGACATTTGCTGCTTGACCTAATATTAGAAATGAAACTGTAACTGAAGGTCTCATCTATAAGTAGCTTTATTGTATTTGGACACTGACACTGCATAATGTCCTGGAAATGACTCAGCATGGCTTAAACTGGTATCTGCAATTTTAGAAAGAAGAAGCAAACACTTACAAATAGGACCCAGTTCTAACAGTTTGTCAAAGGAGCAGCAAGGGGTGGTTCCAAGTGTTGCACAGAACTGCAGAACCAAAAAAACAAAAAGTGTTACAGCATAGAAAATTACCAAATGAGAAAAACGGCCTGCAAAGGCAGCAATAAACAAAAAGAATAGACATTAGAGAACAAAAAAAATTATGTTAGTGGAACTTTAGTATTAGTGGAATTTTAGTAGTCCCTTAGTGGAACTTTTAAGACTGTGGGTGGGTTTTTTTCAAAGCTCCCATAACAGTCCATTGAAACAGATGCATAAAATAAAATTTTTCTATAAAACTGAGTGATAAGTACTGTAATATAGGCACAGTGTTGTGCTAATGCTATATTTTATGTATTTTCTGTGTGTTCCACATGCTTATTGTGTGGCTCAATACTACCTTAACGTGCAAATCCCATCAAAATGATTTGCAGTTCATGGTACATAAGCAAGTTCTGAACTTGAGCAGCTCAAAGGTACTGGAATTATTGTTGACAGAATAGATCAACAAATGTTGATTCTTGATCAGAGCCACAGCTCTGCAACAGGGATTTGTAACCAGTTTATGCTCAAGAGATCTGCAACCTGGAACCTGTTCACTAGCAGCATATGTTCACTTCTTGGCTTGCAAGACTTTTTCACAGATAAACTTCTTCTCCCAGATTCATCCTAAAACACTGCAACAGTTTTTCCTTCGTTCTGTTAATGTCTCATTTAATGTATCCTTCTGCGAGACCAGTGGGCCAAAAGCAGAAGCAACATAAAAGCTGAAGTTTCACAGTAAAAAGAGAATATAACTAGGTGAAAATGAGCTATTGTAATTTATTTGGAATATGCAGGTAGAATTTTAATCAAAAAACCCCCAGCTACCAAGGGCATACAAACTGACGTTATTTTATTTTTCATTGTTA
>WBNO01004711.1:0-31378 GCA_013400575.1 Peucedramus taeniatus | reverse complement strand
AAAAAAAAAAAGAAACAAAAAGCCAGGACCACAGTCTATAGAATCTGGTATATATATGTATTGCAATCACTACTCATAAGCTGCCTGCTGCTGCTACTGAATTTACCAGAATTTTATCCAAATAACATAAGGAGTAACATATGGACAGAACTGCACTTTAACAGTTTTATAACAGACTATGTCCTGTAAAATTCAGAGGCGTGTCATTATGACAGTGCTGAGATATCTAAAATACATGGCTTATTATTCCTAAGTAACAAGCCTTAACCTTTCCCAAGACTGCCCACAAGCTATTCATATGATTTTCTGAAGGTGGATTAATTACACTTATGAAAAAAACAAATAAACAATCAACAACAACAAAACACCAAACACCAAACCAGAAAGCTGCAAGCAGTTGGAAGTTTTTTGTTGGCAACAGACAAGGCACCTGAGAATTTCTCTTCTGATTCAGCTAAGTGTCTTTTCTATCAGCGTACTTTACTTCCTGCCATGAGGAGATATGCCTTACTAAAATGCCTTTGACCTGGATTTTCTTTCTGAGTTCTTGTGCTAATTTGTAGAAGCAAGCAGATCTGAACACAAAGTGTGAAAATTCACAATGTAGGAACACTTGGTATTGGAATCTAGACTTCTGCACTGCTCATCAAAGACAGCTATGAAATCTATTCTTACACAGTAATGATAAGATTTTTAAATTGGCAGCATAGGTACTGGAACATTTTTGTACTTAAATTTCAGTACAGATTACTGTATCTGGGAAGACATGAATTGAAGGCAGAAGTGATGAATAATTTTGATTTAATACTTTTGTTCCAAACAATGTCAGTAGGAAGTCATGTTATTAGTTTTGTTTCAGATAAGGGTAAGAGCAAAATGTGTTGCAAATAGTAAGCAAATCATAAGAAATTCTGTCCTTTGATGTTCCCCTACAATGTAAGCCTGGGCTGGATATTTTACTACCCTTTTATCATTTTCTCTATCCTATAAGTAGAGATGAAATTAGGTTTCAATTTTTAGTGCAAACACGGGCACCTGCAGGTAGAATATATTGCATCTAATCAGCTGTATTTGTGTGTGCAGCCAGGAATGAACAGCCTAGAATTGAACTGGTTTTCCAAATCAGTTCCTTCCATGAGATTTTTTCCACCTGTATTGAAAGTGAACTGACCATGAAATCCAAGGCCTTACCAGTTTCCTGAAGGAGATTATTGTATTGCTATTTTCTCCATTCTCTCTTGTTCCATTGAAGTTACTCTTACAGGCAGTTGAGTATTGTGTGAATTAAGTTTTAAGCCTTTGGCCCAGAGAGTATCTGAATTTATAGAGCACCTGACAGCCTTAAATTCTGGACATTACCATAGTGCTAGCACTGGTTGAAAGATTCCTTTTTGAGACGTCAAAAAAAATCTGCAAAAGATCCACAATGCAAGTTCTACAGTCCTTGCAAGTTCTGTAGTCCAAGAACACTTCAGGCTGTGCAACAGCATTGAGCTGTCTTACCTAAGTCACAATGGCTGGACGTATCTAAGCACACAGCAAAGCTGTTTTAGTTAAATGATGCTTCCTTGAGCTATACTGTTTAACTTCCAAATCATTTCTTCTACCAAGGCCATTACAGTAGATAGTCAGGAAACAATAGTTAAGAGACAGCAAATCCTTCAAATTGCAACTAAAATCACTTCTGTCAAGAAGCAAGATAGTTCACAGCACAGTTCTGTAATTTGTCGACTTTGTAGACAAGTGCAGAGGTGAATTGCAAAAAAAAAAATTAAAAATTATGAAGGGAGACAAAATATTTACAAACTTAAAAATAAAGGGTTTCAAATCCTATTTTAATTGTCTACTGAATTATCTGGATAAATTTTTGGCTACAAACAGTTATCAGGAGAAAAAAACAATAAAAGGATAAATTTCACAGAATCCAAGATCTTAGAGCTAAAAATTACTGTTATGCCTTGAAAAAATTGTCTTTTCAATAGGTGATATTTACTTTAAGTTAAGCAAGTACACAAAGGAATCTAGTGCAGACCAGCAGATCTCACCACTATTGCCAGCTGGAACCATGGCACACATATAACTTAGATTCTCAGAAAAACTGAGCTTGGTTTGAAATTGACCTTACATCAGGAGTAAAACTTTGGGCTAAGAAAGCCTTATTTTGCATGTTAGTCCAATTAAGTTGACAGCTGGAAGCTCTTACATAAATACAACAGCTAATGAATAACCTTCCCTCCAAACAAGCTGAGATTGTGGTTTTTTTTTTTTTTTTTGGTTTGTTGGTTTGGTTTTTTTTTTAAGAATTATTATTAAAATTGTAGGTTTGACACATAATGGTGAGACAAGCAAGAAAGCTGTGGATCAAGAACACAGACTATACCGAAAATTTTTGTATGTTCTTTCTATGCTTTAAAAATTCTCATGTATTTTTAAGTTATCTCATGCCTCCTTGTTACAGAGCTACTTTTTTGCACATTCTCAGAGTAACTATTCAAAAGCAATTTCTCTCCATCTGATGCCATGCCCCTCACAATATTGACAAGGTCATTGAGGTCCACAGGAAGTCATTTGCTGAGTAAGTGCTAGTCATGCAATTTACAGCTGCTTGGATGAGCTGTTTTAATTTACAGCACAGTTTTTCAAGTTGACAACCTGCTTAAAGAAAAATGCCTGAATTATTCCCATCAATGTTGTTGTATTCTCCCCACAAGTAGGATGTTATCCAGATTTTTAATGCCAGATATAAGTAGGATTGCAGTTTTATGTATACCAGGAACTAGAATAGGAAGTAGTGCCCACTGCTTTTTTACAGCCTGTTTTCATTCCTGTCACATGTAATATGAGACGAAGAAATAAGATATCAGAGCTCTGGAAGCAGTTCAGGGACATAATTGAAGGAATGATTAATGCTGTTGCATAGACACGATCTCCTCAATCATTTGGATACAGAATAGATCGTGACTCTTCAAAAATACTTATAGCAGACATTAGAACATTGTTCTCTGCCAGTTACCCTGCTTTGTTTCACAGAAGTTTTACATCAACAACTTGAAAAGTTGAAAAGGGGGAGTGGGGGGGAAGGTCAAAGGATATCAAAAAAAATGATTAGTTCTCTTAAGCAAATAAAACATTGTGTGCAAAATTACATTCCTGAACAGTGCCTGGAAACACATCACAGAAGGGTCCTCTAATAAAGTAATCATATTATTCATTAACATTTAAAAACTATTCCAGCACATTGCTCTGTGGTATGTTCTCAGCCTGCTTTGCTGCAGTTAAGAAAAGGGTCCAGGGTTCATAGGGGAGGGCTTGTAAGCAGCTCACAAACAACGTGCTTGAAATTCCTTCCTTTTGTAGCAGGAGTGCAAAACTACAGTTGAATAATCAAGCTATTGAACTAGGATTTATGCCAAAAAGACTAATTTGTAAGCTGTGTCCAAAGTGTCTGGGTTTGAAGTGATTTGCATATTTCTTCCTCTGTTATTCTAGGAATGCTATGGGAAACTTGCTACCCCAGGTCTCAGCAGTAGGTTTCTCATGCATACCTTTCCAAACTTGTCTTTGGAAACATGAAAGCAATGAGTGTGACAAGCATCAGTTATATTCGTGTAGCTTATGAATACAGGTATTCATGAAACAGGAGTCTAACTTGAAATTTTTTACAATGTACAATGAGATTCTATTTATCTTGGTCACATTAAAAACCAATCGTAATGATTTATGCAAAAGCATAAGGGCTGTGATAAACATAAATAATGAAAGTCTGCCAAATATTTATGTGCCAAGATAAAAGACAGTCTTATAGCTGTGAAATAGGAAAGAGAGATGACAGTGCATCAAATGCTGGGCAGCCATGGGCATTCCCCAGCACAAACTCATTATTCAGTACTGTTTGCAAAGTCTGCTCTTTTAACTGGACCTGAGCAAAAATAGAATTTGACTGCGACACCTCAGTATTCACATTATGGTTCTTATTTCACTGCATAATAAATTTACTAATTTAGTCATGTGAAGCCATTAAGCTACCAACTTAAGTCACTCATCCCTATGAAATTATTTTCAAATACTACTTTAAAGAATGGACAAAAATTATGGCACAAGTGTTCACTTAGCTCCAGTAAAATTACATTGAATGGGAAAGCTAATGCACTGCAGTGGATATTGAGTTTCAGGAAAAGAAAGAAGCAAGCAAGCTAGGCACTAAAGGCACAGTTGGATATACCTACCCACAGAAGTATCTGTGGGTATTCTGTGTATACCTACACACAGAAGTATCTTCTTCCAGGGTTTGACATTTTACCAGGATGTTTTGCTTTTGATGTACTTTAATTCTTGTGTGAGCTATTATGTTTGTATCTCCTACACAGGCTGAAGCAGAATCCTTTGGAAAGAGAGTGGAAAATGTGCTGAGGTTCCTGTGCTGAAGGACAAGTGAGCATGCCTAATGGAAAGAAGGTTCAGCACACTGCAGAGTGTATCAAAGTGCTGCCTCACTGCACTGACCTGCCAGGCACCAGGAGCAGGGAACTTTTCTAGTGCTGAGTGTGGTGGGGAATGTATTCTGTCATCCCTGGCGAGTCCCTGAGATGCTAAAAGATAACCTGTCACCACCTCTTTTCACTATCAACCTTGTTGTGCTGTGAAGAACCCTCCTGCAACCACAGTCCAATAAGGGGGTGGAGTTACAGACCCTTAATTTTAACTGTTATTTTTTTACTTTAGAATGTATCAAAAAGATGCTGTCACAGAGGTTTGATACCACGTATATCTGCAGGAGACAGAGCAATATAGTGATCAAATTCTTTGCAGCTTGTACAGTATTTTATTTATTTTTACTGCGTTTTTTTATTGATCAGCAAGTTTTTCCACAGTTCTGCTGCTTAACATTGAAATGAATTTAAGGCCCTAAGATAAGAACAATCATCTCGTTTCTTGATAGCAATGAAGCCATATTAAGTCTTCCCCAATTACTCAAGATCTCTTGCGAATCTGTCATCACAACAAATACCTATGTTGTGGCAAATGCAACCTAGATGGCTTTTAAGCTCTTTAACTTTCTTTTTGATGCTTGAAATAGTCTTGCAATGAAATACAGCAAAAAAGCTTTCACTTATGAAAAGAATTTTTCTCTGTATTACTACCCTGGATCAAGCATTAGTAAAAGGAAAAACATCTTTATAGATGCACCCACGTGGCCAGCAAGGATAGGAGAGCAGCCACATTACAACTAATCACTCACACTGGAAGCACAGCCTAAGATCACGACCAATGGCTGCATGAAAAAAGAAAACAATCACAAGAAGCTGATTTTAGATATCCTAAACAGGACATTTGGGGTTTTTTGGACTGAATTTTAAGGGTGGTTTTGGATAAACATAACCTTTGCAGAAGCCAAAAGCCTGTCATGTGGTTTGGAAAGAAGTATTCAAAGATCATTGCTTGAATGGATTTTGGCAGGGTCAAGGCAAAATTCCAACAGTACATACCACCAGTGCCACCCACTTGCAGCACTGCGCAAATAGTTTTAGAAAATAAAATCTGGAAGTGACAGTTTGTACAAAACTACCAGCCCTCACTTGCAAACTTGCATTTTCTAGGAAGTATTATGGAAATACATGGTGAAATTAGGATAAACATACTGTCTGTATAAACTCATTTTAAATCTGTATTTACCCACAAGTTTTGATTTAAGGTTGCAGTATTTAGAGCTGGCAAGGTCCTGATTTACTTTTCTGATTCTCATAGTCCTACCCAAATCCAAACCATTTTGCTATTGAAGCTTTATGCAATCCCTAAGAAAAACAGAGTCTTTCAGTAGAAATAATTTTAAGGCTAATCCTGATAGTGCAAGGGATGTGCAAAAATCCTTCACCTGAGGAGGAATAACCCCAAGTACCCAGGCATACAGGAGTGCATTTGAATGGAAAGTGGCATGGTAGTGGAAAACCTAGAGATCTTCATGGAAAACAAGGTGAACCCAACCTGTGCAGCAAAACTTGCCAACATCTTGAGTTGCAGTATCCAGCAGGCTGATGGAGACAGTTCTCTCCCTAGGCTCAGCACTGCTGAGACCACTGTGATCAATCTGGGCTGCCTGGCTACAAGACAGACATAGACATACCAGAGCAAGGGCAGCAAAAGCAATTAAAGGATTGCAGTGTTTTTCATATGACAGTGTGAAAGTACTATGAATGTTCAGCCTGGAGAAGGATCTGCTAGAAGCATGTAGATTCTGTACAAGACTCTTCTCAGTAGCAGCCAAAGAATGGATTTTGGAAATTGTTTAAATAAAAAAGTTTTTACTTAGGGTGATGAAACACTGGAACAGGTTTCAGAGGTTATAAAGTCTCCATCCTTGGAGATATTCAAGACCAGACTGGACACAGGTAATATCAAGCTGCTCTACCTTTGCACAGAGACTTGACTAAGTTGTCTTTAGAGGTTCTTCCTCCATCATCAACTATGACTTCACAGGATCCATTCCAAAGAGACCAGGCCAATTTATTTTCCTTTAAATGTGTTTTCACTTGGTCAAATCCGAGTTTGATTAAAGGAAAGCACAGAATGTACCACTTATAATGAAAGCAAATTTCAGGCTACTCTTTACCTTATATGTGATACAGGAAAATATTTGCTGATAATATTGTTAGAAAGCCATGAGCCTAAACTGAGAACTTTACAGGGTGCTGATGAGAAACTGAAACAGCCAATGCCAATCTATTTATTTTTACATTTAAGCATTATTAAGCATTATTTATACAATTAAGCATTATGCTTTTAAACAGATAGTGTAGGCTATGCAATACTGCAGCAAACTCAAACGAATTGGTGCACAGGGGAAGTCTACCTCTGTATTCATATTTAGATTTTCAATGTTTAGATTTTAAGCTACACTAATCTAATCTAAAATTTAGATTTTAAAATTTGTTCCACCAGAAACAGAGTATAGTGATTCATTTGAAATCAGGGATTAACATCTGCTCCAACAGAGTCTGGAATTTTTGCTGTAACCCATTTGTATTGCATTGATAGCCAAGGGTGGAGAAATGAATACCCCTTTCAATGCATGGCAGTAGGTAAGAGTTAGAAATGTGACCTAAAGTGTGGTATTTTCAGCTCTGCAGGCCTCTACCTAATCTAGAAGAGGGAATAAGTTATATAGTACTTCAATTTAACTAGCCAAATCTGTAATACTCCTAATGTCTTGAAATGCGGGCTTCTGTTGACTGTTCTCCCTGTAAGAAGTGCTGGGTCCAAGGTTACTTTGCCTAGAACAGCTTCTAATCAGCTCTGATTACAAATGCCAAGACTCAATAACATGCTCTGTCTCACAGTGTCCCTCTTGTCGATGTCTTCAGAGTCATCATTCAAGAAATTAAATTAAATATTTAAGGACATAAAAGTTAACACCAGTAAAAAAAAAATATCTACTGCCATTTTTGTGCTGTAAACACCTGTGCACTAGAAAAAGGTGAGGGAGCAAGAAGATTTCTTCCACTGCCATTTTACTCATCATTTTAGTTTTCAACTAAAATACAGGGAAATTGATATAGTATATAATAAACCATAAAATTAGTATATATAAATCAATATTATAGCATTAGAAGACTCTTGGATTTTTATTACTTATATGTAGGTGAAAGTAAAAACAATTAAAAATTTTAGGTAGCAAATATATTCAAATAAATTATGAGTGACATGTTCAATTTTGACACTCTTTCAAATATATTTACCATATATCCCAAATGATGCACATATGGGAAAAACATGACATGTAACAGAATAAAATTCTGTATATTAGCCAAGCAAAAAAAATTATTGAACTTTAAACACCTGATTTTTCAATAGAAGCAAACATATTTACTATAAAGTTTTCTTTACATCCTTTTATTCCTTCTAAAGAAACTGATAATGTAATTCCTTCACAGGCAATTGTAATATCGTGTCTTCTTTATCAACAGCAAATTTTTAACTCTGACCATTGTACCACACAGCAGGAAGCAGCCAACACATGCATAAGGAATCTAATACTTGTTTTGTCTTCAGTCCTAGAGGTGGATGTCTCCTGTTCCAACTCTTCTGAGCTGATATTAGCTGTTGACTCTTTATGCTGCACCTGGGAGTAAAAGTACAGAAAACAGAGCTTTTCTTAGGGTTCTGGTGCTCTAGAACTTCATGGATGCTCCAGTAAATTAAGAACCTCATTTCAAGTATCTGGTAGTACTGACCAGGCTGAAAAGACTTACTGAGCAGAGGAAAATTAAAACTATTTCCTTCATTCAGCAGTATTTGTTGAAGCCTGTGGCAAGCAGTTCTATACGGACTCAAGAGAAAACTTTGCAAGACTTCTTTTCAACAAAACCTGATTGTGGGATGGTAACAGCTCTCTACCCAGTACCTTATTGCATTGTAAGGGCTCAACACAGCCCTCTTGGAATCAATGGAAGTTATACCCATTTGCATCAGCAAAGGATCTGTCTGCAACTATTTAGTGATCAACAGCAGCTCAAGTATATTCTAAAGAACTTGTTTGTTTTGCATTCTCTCGACTTTGAAAACCGTTCAGTTCATGTATAAAAACTTGCACTGTTCAGGAACATGGATCTATTTGCAAGAGGTGACTCATGCTTTTGCTGGGGACAGAATTAAAAGTAAAACAAACTGAACTTAAGTTAGAAAGGAAATAAATACACTGGCAGACAGAACTAAAAGGCTCACTGATGTCACGCTATTAAGTCCTAGAAAATAACTCTATCATTCTGCTGCCTGAGCCTAGGATTCTTTCCTTTCTTCTTAATCTCACTTTCTGGACATTATCCAGCTTACTTGATTCACCTCTCAACTTGTAGCCTCTGTCAATCTTTAGAAAAACAAGCCCTTTGGATTTTTTTTCCCCTTTCTTCTTGTTGCCAAGGATTCTGTTTAAAAAGCATGCTTGCTTGACTTTCAGGAATTTGCACCAATATAGAATAGCGATGAGTTACAGCATGTTTAAGAAATGCACACACTTCCAAGCACAGAAAGAACTGATGACCAACAAGGCAGCTACAATATTATGGTGTGTATATTGCACCATTTCCTTTTTATCAGCAAGAAGGCTTATAAATATTTAGCTGTATTTGTTTGAAACTAGCCAACCAAGATCCTAATAAGCCTGACAAACATTTCAGTATGTGTTATCAAGTAAAATATTACAAGCCAGGTGGGTATGAAAAGTATGTCTGGAAAGTTAACAAACTCCTGCTTAAAAACAATACTACAAAGAATTTCAGTAGAAGTAATTTTTCATGATAATCCTCAAAGTAATTTGGCATGCTGTCAAACATTAACTTTCAAGGTCATGTCTATGTATTTTATATTCCAAAATTTTTCACTAAGCTCAAGCATAAATCAGACTTTCTGTCTTTTAAGGGAAAGGAGGTCTAAACCAGACAAGACAGACAGAGAAGCAACATTCCTTCAATTTTTTGCATCACCTAGGACAGCAACCTGTGCCTTCCACAAAGTGGGATTATCCTATGCACCTCACTTGACTAAGTTTTGTCCCCGTGTCTTGTTCGAGAACTATCTTTCCTTGTAGAAAGTTACTAAACATTTCCAGCAGAAATTCTTAATCCTGAACATCCCTGATCCCTGGACACAGCTTGAAATTAGATTAACATCCTCATCAGCCATTATTTTATTTCCGACTGAAGTGATCTCAAACTTTCTATCTTGACACTTAAAGACTCCTGAAGAAAAAAAAAATTAAAAGCCTTTTCTTTTTAGGGCTTTTTTTANAACAAAACCTCAGAAAATGCCCTGACAGAGTCAGGGATGTGACCTGACACCCTGGGTATCAGGGTGGTGAAAGCAGTCCAGATGAAATCCTCCTTGAGCAGTAAATGCAGTTCTATGAAGTGAAATAGTCCTGTAGGAAAGTCCGATGGTGGAGAAAAATGTGTTCAGTCTTCCACTGGAGAGAAATCCAGTGGAGAGAGAGAGAACAAGCAGGGTTCCCTGGTACTCCAGTCCTTTCAGAGCGGTGTCCTCGGACCAAACTGCTGCTCACTGCTGTTCCCCCGGAGAAACCTGCTGCCTCCTTTGTTTAAGTCAAGTATCCATAAAGTACCCAGCAATTAGTTACCTAGCAAACCATCAGGAAAAAATTCCACAAACACAAAAGAAACACATCCAACCCCCAACAGCATTTTCTGCTGGAAATTCTCACTAAACACACCACCTGCTTCATATTTTAAATATTCACTTGCATGTCATGAGGACAAATGCTGCTACAACATATCAGCTGAAGTGTGTTTTTCAATGCACCATTTCTCCAGTCACTCCAATATAGGAACAACACCATCCACTGTAAATTTCTCTAACACCCCTTTGCTTTAGAGGCCAAAGGCCCTGCTGTCTGGCCTTTGGCCTCTAAATATGTTCAATAGCACATGCTTGGTGCATGGACTTAGGTGAAGGCAGTAGAAGCTTCCTTTGCCTTAAAGCTTCTTCTCGTCTTTATTAATGCAACTTCCCTTTCCCTGGCATCTATCTAATTATAATCCTGATTAAGAATAATACTTCAAGTTCATGGTGTAATTCAGACACTGATAGTCAAATGGATTTCTGTTGAGTTAGAAGCAGCTTAAAAATCTGGTTCAGAATAACACTCTAGTCTAAATAGAAAGTTTTTAATGTTGGTTATCCCACTGTCAGATGTATATAACTTCCCCACACCCTCCCCTCCTCAAGAGTTTTGTGTAGGTAGTTCCCTTATTGTGAACACACCTTTAAGGTAATAAAAAGGAATCTACCTTTCTGCTAAAATTGCCAGTTATGGAGATTAGAATAATATACCTCAGTTTTTCTCCCATCATGTCACAAACTACATACTGCTGTGTATGTATAGTACAGAACATTTACAGAACATTTTCAGAAGAAATATGCTTATTACACAGGTTGCAAAACTCTTCACTACTTCATTTTGGTCTTTGGCAGGGAGAGAAGGTCAAGACTGTACAATAAGGAACTACCATCAGAATATGGATTTGGCCTGTCCCTCATTCCTTTTCCAGGACAAGAAATTCTTGGATGGTCAAAAGCAGGGTGCAAGCCAGGTGAATTACCTTGGCAGCCTGGGATTTGGTCCAGAGACCATGACATCACTATATTTATCTAAGTGTAAAGTTATGCAGGGAGTACAAGCAAACACCTGGGCATAGATAAAGCCTGCTAAAAGCTAACAAGATCTTTCCCTTTTTGCTGGACTCAGAGCCTTCATATTTTTCCATTGTCCAAATAACATAAAATATTCTGAATTTTAGTAGTACAGCTATGAAAATTTTTTTCTTTTCTATTACTCTTAAGGAACTTCAATTTTTCCTTCTAAATAGAATCTATTAAGTGTCGTGCTGGAAAAAACACTCAAATAAAAACCAAAATTTTCCTAACCAAAATATACGAAGATGCATTTACTTCATTATCATATTTCACCTGCTGTTTCTGTCCTTGAGCATGACCACATTTCATTCAGAATTTTGTTCAGGCTGCTTGATGTCAGATAAAATCTTGCCCAGGAAGGGTTTCGTGGAAACAAATTGCTCGTGCATAAAAATGTACATTACAGGGTATCTCAGCCTACGAGAACTTTACCTTCTCTGAGTTTCAGGGTATTTTGTAGGATTCTACATCCAGAATCCTACAAACTCTTCTGTTTTATGGGTAACAGAGTGGTTCAGCTCCACCTTTCAGGTGAGCAGGTGCCTGCACTGGCTTGCTAACTGGGGTTAAACTACAATCCTTGGCTTTAAAAACAAGACGCAACACATTGAAAAAAATCAAAACAACTTTGAAGCAACCCATTGTGAGCAACACTTAATCTTGTTTTGTTCTGTGCCAACAATCACTCTGGAAAATATTTTGAGGATAATAAACCCAGCTGTGAATTAGACAATAATTTAGGACACTGTTCTCAAATTATATTGTGAGTTATGAGGACATGTTTCCCAGAATTGAAGGTGTCAAATATGGAAGTCTCACTTGGTTTTCTATAGAAAGAATATGAAGCTGATAAATTGAATAAAGATGGACAAATGGAAAAATTATAATGTAATTATTCACAAAAAAAGTCTCCTATTATTCTTTAGTGGGACATTTTCAAGACACCATTTCATTTAAGATTATTCCATCATCAATAGAAAAGTTTTATGCAGAGAAGCACTTATAGCAAAGTCACCTTTATCTTTCACAGTGAGAAGACCAATTGTGTTCAAATATGTGGCCAGCAGTCACTATTGTTATTAGTCTAAAAATTTCTGAACCTTGTTGCACCATTTTTAGATACACCTCAGCAAACACAGCACTCCAGCTGTTAAGCAAACATTATGATGTCTGCTGTAGAGTGTTTCAAAAGCAATGTATGACAAAAGGAATTCTGGTAAAAAAGTGGGACAACAACATAAAGGTATAATTGGTGTGTGCTTTACACACATTTTCCTCCTTGTGTACTCTTATTGTCTCTGCTATTACTGTTCACATTATATTGCAGCTACTAGCAAAGGAAAGAGAGGTAATCTGGAGATGTAGGCAGAGTCCATTGTTTTCTAAACATGTAACTAAACACATTCTAGATATTTGATCTGTAATTATAACACATCACTGAATCTTTCCTTTCTGTTATGAAATTTATACCAAAATATTATTTAATTACAATGTAAATACTTCATCAAGCACAAACAATTGTAACTATGAATACCAAATTTTGTCCCTGACTTGGTGTTTCTGTTGGCTCCTGCAATCTTTTACATACTGAAAGGTCAGGCTGGCAAAAACTTTGTTATGATGCTATACAAAGAGTTATTGCTCTTCAGAAGAGTCACTATTTGTGGTATGAAAAAGTCAAGCTGAAAGTACATTTGTCAAGATGAAAGTATACACTTGAGGGCAATTATTCTTTTCATCCAACTATTACTAAAGGATTAGGCAGGACAGAACACAATGGACTCTTCAGTTAAAATAGGAGATGCCCAAATGCATCTTTCTATGGAAGCCATACTATTGCAAAGTAAAGAATTTCTAAATCTGCATTACCCAACTCAGAAAGGATTATTTTAAACTTCTTTGGTAACAACTTAAAATTCTTAAACTTATTCAGTATCACCAAAACCAAAACAGTTGAAAAAGACAGCAGAAAGCCTATTTTAGTACCAAAAGTAGAATAAAAATGGTAGAAAAACAGAAGTACAAAAATGTTTTGCTTTGAGAAGGAAAGACACCCTTGAAAGATAGCACAAATTTCTAAACTGCCTCGAACATGTTTAAAAGGTGCCCTCTGTAATTTATGGTTCACCCTAGCCCCAGGAAATATGTTAGTGTTTCCATATTTTTATGCTGGGCCACAAGAAAAGGGTATTTGCTGCAAATCATTGATGGCTACAGGAAGGCATCTGTGTGTCTCAAGCACTGCACAGTTACCTCACTTCTGAGCCGTTCACCAAGCCAGGATGGCTGATGGCAGCAACAGCTCCTTTACATGAGCTCTACTTTGCCATGGTTCCAAACTGAATCATTCATAGACTGCTGTCTTCCTAGCAGGCAAGAGTAGACCTCCAAGGCTGGCTTACAGCTTTCTATCTCCTCCAGTGAAAACCTTAAGTGTATAATGTAGGCAACAGATCGTTCATCGGCTCCTTCTCAGATAAAAGCTCTGGATGATGAAAGCAATCTGTTCCAATTTAAGAAAATCCATGTAAAACAAAACCATTGCAACTCTTCCTACTGACTGCTGTGTCACCAACCATATCTGCAGCCACTGAAGCTGCCCGAGTGTAGGTGTACTCACAAGCCTACTGTAAGAGCAGGATTACCATAGCAATCACAGCTCCTAGAAGCACTACCTTGAGGCATTTAAAGATAAACCTGGTTTTGGTGGAAAAAAATTTAGCAATACATGCCAAAATCACAGCAGTCCAGAGTGCACCACTCCAGGCAGAATCAAGTTTAACACCTCATAGAGCACTTCTCTGTTTCAGTAAACTGGGTCAGTACCTGCATTTCAGGATCTAGATCTACAAACACAGCATAACTGAATAATAGCCCAGCAAAGACAAGTCTTCAAAATAGTGCTGTTAAGACAAAAACACTGAAACTTAAAAATCAGTGATTGCAACAGGTAAGAGATCCCATCTTTACCTGCTGCTGCAGCCAAGCACCAATGTCTTAATTATGCCTAAGAAAATCCTAAATAGACATAAAAATTAATTTAAAACAATATTATCTTTTAACTGCTATGGCAGCACACACAGTATCTCTCAAAACCAATAAATCCATATAGTTATGAATTGCAACATTCGGCATGATAATTCATAATAATTCCTCCAGTGCTGTTACTCTTGGTAGGTTCTCAGAAGGATGAACCTATAACTTACATCTCAAGTAAACACTACTTAGGTGTTAGAGTACCATACTCACTTGTCAGATTTTCCTCCTCCTCTTCATTTCAACTTTTGCCCACCACCTCCTTCCTCTACAGCAAACAAAAAAAATTGGAACATTATCAGCCACCTTTACCCTTTCTCTGAACACCCTAAGTATAACAGTGTGTTTGGCACAGCCAGCAGTATTTGGAATGAAAGTAGTTTCATACCAATCAAGTTAAATTATAACCCATACTAGCCTCAGTCCAAATTCTAAAAAGACCACCAGCATTAGACAGAAAAACATCAGGGATTCCTAACCTGGAAACTATAGCCAGCTGCAGCACACCAGTAGAGCCTTCCAGGCATCACAAGTACTTGCAATTTCAGAGAATCACCCTGCAAAGCCTAACTGCACTGCTTGATCCTTCTAGTTCCATCTGGATTGTGCATTAAGACAACAGCAAACAAAAATCCCTGCTGAACTGAAGTGACTGGAAACAGGTAGGTGCTGAGAGGGGATATGAGCTGGTTGGGCCTCGGGTAGCTTGTGTCTCTGCTAGACAATAATAGAGAAGTATGGGAAAGAGAAATTACAAGTTAAAGTGTAATAGTCCAAAAAGCATGTGTTCTAAAGCAGGGAGTCAGAAGAGAATAGTCAGAATAGAAGCTGAAATCTGAGTTGGGCTATAGTTCTGTGAACTTGTTTTAAAGTGGGTCTCAAGTCTTTCCAGAGAAAGGTGGTCTGTTTAAGCATTAAGGAGGCAGCTAAGAAAAGTAGCACTAAAAAAGTCTGTAGATTATAACACATGATTTTAACTTTTTCTAAGGTTGTTTTTTTTTCTCCTTGTAAATAAACCTAAAATGTGGGGATGGGAGGTGGGTAGTAAACTAAGATCATGCACAGAAGTTCAAGTCATCCCTCATGCAACTTGTCATTGTTACAGGCATCTGCTGCTCACAGGCACCCATCCCCACTTGCTGGAATGTCCTTTTTTCAAAATAAGACTCCCTCAAACATAAATCACTGTACTCATCTCACTGTTGTTTCCTATAAGGCCCACACTGCAAATGGAAGTTGTGCAAAAGCAGTGGTCACTCCAGGACAAGGCTCTCTCCTTACCCCACAGAACGTGCCTTTTTGCACAGCTAAAAGCCTGCCCTAACAGGATTCACTTTGCTCACAATCACCACAGCAAGCTTTTGCCCACCATGTCTTGCCTCACAATCCCCTGTCACCCCTAGACAAGGCTCCTCCCTACATATCTCCAGTCCTTTCTTGAGACCTTCTGTCCCACTTAGTGGTGGCTGCTCTTTCCAAACAACCCCTTTTCACAAGACTGGAAGCCTGCTCCAAACACGAGGCACTCCACTCACGGGTAAGGGCCCCCCACATGGCAGGTCCTCTCTTGGAAGACAAACCCACCAAAACATGAGGCACTCAGCCCACGAATAGCATCGGCGCGCTCTCCTGCCACCCCCACCACCTTCACACCATATGGCAGCTGCACACATGCATGTGCAAGTCTTTCAGAGAAGGCTGTCCTTCCCCCAGCAGCTCACTGCTCACAAGCCCACTAGCTTTCCTCAAACCCTTAGCCTATGGTGCCACATCACACTTCACCCTGCCACCTTCAAAGGCATCTTCTCCTTCTGGACAAATCCATTTGTCTGTTCCCAGCCATCCCCCCTGCCCTGATCCCTCTTCCACAGACTGCAAGCCCACCCAAATGCTTATACATGGCACTTTGTTGGCAAACACCATCTGAGCACCCTTCCTGGGGAAGGCATATACTGCTCTGCACCTTCCCTGTGGAAACGTTTCCTGTCATCATGCAGTGACTACTTTCTCCACAAGCCCAAAAATCTGCTTCAGAGGGACCCTCAGCCTCTGAACACTACTGCAGCCTCACTTGTACTGGTCCCACAGCAAGCAGAAGCTGCTCACAAGCATGTGTCACCCTGGGATGAGGCTGCACTGCTCACTGGCACTTCACGTCTCACAAGAGTGCAAGCCTGCCCAAAAGCCATCCCATCACTTTAGGAACACCACCATGGATCTTCCCACCCATGACACCCACACAAGCAATCCTCTGCCAATCCTTTAGAAGGCTTCTGCCCACCCCTGCAGGACATACCCTCCTCTCCTGCACGAGGCTTTCTTTCTCCATTCCATATTCTTACTTCTCTAACGCCGCAATTTACTTCAGTTGTGAGCAACATAGGATTGTTGTTTCTGTGTGTGCAGTTGCAAAATAGTTCTCATTACAAAAAGCATGAGAAGTGACACAAATTTTTATTCTTGGCTTTTCTTGGGGTGCTAATGATTAATTCTTAATGTTTCACACTTCCCCCTTAAGAATTTTAATACAGACCTGATAACTAAAGTGGAATGGGTAGCTCTTTGATGACTCTTACCAGGTATGATAATAGGTATAAAAAAAATCAAGTAAAGGCTTGTTTTGAAGAGCATTTTAATTCCTAGAAAGGTTCCAATACTGCTCTATTTTATATCCTTTTTTCTCTTGTTAACCTTTTGATAGTTTCTTTAGCAGCAATGTGCCAAAACTAAAGAACTGGTTTCTGTTAGAAACCAATAATTTTCTAACCTTTTATAATTTTTTTAAAGTTTTAATCTAGTAGTTATATGAGGGGCTAAGATTGTGAGAGACTTAAATATGGAGAAAGATAGCATACAGATCTTTTTTGAGATTAAGAGCCACACCAATTTCTATAATCTAATTGTATCCTTTACTTTCTGCAAGATGACGAAAGTGATTTTTGGTATTTTTAAATTGAACAGTTGAACACCTTAAACCCTAGAGAAATTGAATTTCTCAGTGAGAACTTAGTGGATGTTGCTATAGTGTTAAAATAAAACACCTGTTATAGCCTACCATAAAGCAGAGCATTTAACTTGGCAATATTTGTTCCTCAGGGAAATGAGTCCAACTGTTTGCTGTCATATCTGCCCAATAGCACACAAGCTTTGGAGCACCAATATTGTTTTCAATCCACAAAAGCTCTGGACCTTGGGGCTGAATTCTAGGCATGATTAAAAATCTTGTTATTCCTAAAAGTTAATTCTGTGGTGTGAATGAGGCAGTCTTGTTTCTGCCCAGTTCCCTCCTGTTTCAAGATTTTTCAAATTATGTGGGTGTGTGATTTTTACCTTATTTCTTTTTACAACACCTCCCTAATTGCATTGCTTATGAGATTAAATAGTCTTAATTTTTCTTAAAAGGAGAACATTTTTATGCATGAAATTTAAATGTATACCATAATAAGCTTTTAGTTTGCTGGCCTTGGTAGATTGTCACCTACTCAACTTTCATATATTTTATTTAAGTTACTCATTGAGAAACTATTTCTGTGAGTTTTCATTTCAGTACTGAATGGAATTAGTGATAGAAGCCTTGAGTTGGGTTGAGAACATGGTCAAGATGTCTTTTCTTTAAAAATACCAACAAAACAAATGTGTTTTATGCTTATACTGAGGAGAAGAACAGCTTCAGTATCTCTGCTAGTCTTTTTCCAAGCCTTTTATTGCTTTCATAATATTGGATTAAGGAAAGCAGAGTCAACTTAAATAACACTGACTGCATGCTTACCAAAACACAGTAATTCAAATACAAAAACCATGTTGCACAGAACATGACCAGGCTTCACACCAATAAAAACTTAGTATAGACAAAATTGCTGTAATATGTCAAGAAATAGTGAAAGCTAGAATAAGACCTCAGTTGTCTTCACCCTGGATAAAGCATCTGTAGATGGAGTTTCATTTTGCTACTATGAATAAGTTGTATTTTCTATGGCAAGTGTGCTTTAAGAACTAGCTGATTAATGATGATAAAGTGAATTTTGGTGCCTGTGGCTCCTGAGCTTTTGAGAGAAGTGAGAGAAAACTAGCAGAATACTAACTTGTTTTGCTGTGGCAAGTTAGTGAAAACTCAAACTTAGCTCATAAATTAAGATAGAGCTATTAAGATAGCCACACAACTGATCTCAATGTAACCCCTCTGCTTGTGCTGCTGGGCAGGGCACAAGAATTAGAGAGTAATCCATTTACTATGAAGCAGCTGAATCCTTGTAGAGCAGAATATGAGCTGGAGTTATTTGCTCAGTTTTATTGGTGCAAGGCTAGAGGGGAGTTTGCTTTTCATGGAAGCTGTATCAACTTTGGCAGAGGAACAGAACTTGTATTTCTTCAGAGAGTCTTACATCTTTAATGTTTTCATTTTTGAGGAAACAGTGAACTGTTTCAGTGAAGTTTTTGAAGTGTACTGTATGTGTAAAAATATCGAGCCCACCAAATAGCAGCTAGATGCCAAAATAAATGATAGTTACAGCTATATTTACTACAAGAAATGTAAGAGTGACCTTTCAAAAACCAACTGATAAGTGAAAAGACTTTGTAATAGCACTCAGAGTAGGTATTTTCAGATTTTTTTCTGCATGTGTGTGGCTTAACTGAAGATTCTTTAACTCTTCACCGGGACTGCTGTTACAGTCGTGCTGCTGTAACAAAGTTAGTCTGCTTTGCACTTGGGGGTATGGTCTTGGAGCTACATTGTCTGGGTACAATCAACAGTAAGGACTGGAGGCAACAATGTTTAAAACTACAGTGGTAAATATTTCCTAATTAGATGGGATAGAATAAAAAGTTATTTTTAAGTCTTGGAATCTGCCATGATATCTGCTGACAGGTAAAAACAAAGCGCAGTTTGCAGTCCCGGTTGCCTCAGGTAGTCCACTTCTGCTTAACAATATAACTAAATAGTAGAAATAATTACATTTTATATGCTGTTTTCATTTATCCCTTTTGAACATCACCTGTCTCCTAGGAACTTCCAATTTAAGACATTGCTGAGAAGAGAAGAAATAGAAAAATGCATCTGACCTTAAGTTAGGAAATAGTGTTCTGGGTGAAAGAATGCCAGGTGTCTACTGTAGTATAAATGGTTTTTCAACACAACTGGCCACAAACCTCAACTAATTTTCTGCCAATATATTCTTAACCGGGCAAAGTGCTATAAGTAGTCTTATCTGCTGTTCCTGTAGTTGTCTATTCTGCTGTTACATTCCTTGTTAACTCCAGGGCATTTTTATCTAGATTGACCCAGAGCTTCTTAGTGATAAGGGAAAACTCATATAGCAGAAGCGAGGCTGGGAGGAGAGGAAGTGTCAGGTCTGGCACTTCTGCCACTTTCATGAGTTGTGAATTGAGAGGTAAAGATGCTTCTGTTTTTCTATTTACACGGTTTTACTATTGTGTAATGTTCTGTTCCAGACTCTTTTCTCCTTTTTCTCTCAGAGACAAGTTTGCAAGTGCTTCCAAGACTCTGTCAAGTTTGAAGTAGGCAGTGAAGACTGATGCTATTTCTCCTCTAGACAGCTGCTTGCCTTCTGCCTTACAGTACTCAGCTGTGACTAATAGCGGGGGGATATAATGAACAACTGGAAGCTTGCACAATAATATTATTCAAAGTAGTGTGTGCCATTGTCAATATGAACTCAAACACATTGAATGCTATCATAATAATGTAGCAGTCTTCCAAATTGCCTGGTAGACTCTGAAATCCCTCCTTATTGAGACTGTAAAACCCTGGCACATGATATTAAATAAACGTTGTGCTCTTAAGCTTTTCTAATGGAGATTAAAGTCTTTGTCAGTTTTGCTTTCTACAGTGCAGCCTTACACAGGCCCTTATGTTGTACTTGAATGTGCTAAAGAGTCTCACTGGGATTGAAGAAAATATCAATCCCCTGAGGCTGTGAGCACCTCCTAGGTTTTTTCTTTAATCTCATAGTTGTACTTTTTATTCATTCTTTGAAGCAGCTGCTGTTTTTTCTGACATTTTTCATTTCCACACATAGGATACTAACAGTGACTTCTGGTCAAGGCTTTGCATTCCAGCAGTGTTGAAATCTGACTGCTAGTACATCATATGCTTTGAGGTTGGGTCCTGTGGATAATGTACAGAAAAACTGTATTTAGTATCAGGGTGCTAGTTCCTCAAGTTATTTGGTGGTATTTGAATAGTAGGTGCTATGAAAATAACTGAGAATTATTTAGAAGAACTTGCTATTTAAGAGCTACACAACTCAGTATTTGGTAGCCTAAGGGTACAGGAGACCAAATTTATAAGTGGGAATGAGTTTGCAAGTGATGGCTATCACTTGCAAAAGGAGAAAGGAGGCAACAAATTCTCCGTTAGTTGCAGATAAATCTGTCTGTGCTTTCTTGAAGCCCAACTGCCTCTGTCCCTCCTAGCTCTGGGAGTGCCCCAGATCTGCAAACAAGGCTTGTTCTATGCTGAATTGAGTTTGCTGTAGGACTGATGCCTCAGATAACAGCAGCATGTCAGTGTCCCTAGCTTTTAGCCTGTTAACACACTAACTGGTATTTTTCAAGTGTCCTTCAAGTAGAACATAACATTTTTCAAGGGAAAAATAGCGGAATATTGACTCCGTTAAATATTTGTAACAGTTACTTGATCAGTGATTGTTTCAACTCAGTAACCTGCTAACTTTTGATAAATCTTGCTTTCACTGGAAGCAATTGGCTTTTTTAACAGCCAGAGCTTCTAGAATCATATGACACTTGACAATCTTTCTTTCTATCTTAAAAAATAATTTCTAATTCATGAAAACAAACAAAAGTACACTGTAAAGGTGGTGTAAAGGTTAGGGTTACTGCACACTCATTATTAACTTGACCTATTTGGAAAGGTAAGTAGCTGATCTTTGTTTTTAATGTTGAGATTTTTATTTAATAATGCAAGAAAATTAAATTATGACACATGGGGTTTTTTTGTTTCTATAATGCTTTTCTTGTGACTTGAGACACGTTACCTGTGTTCTTCCAAGATGTGTTATGATTACAGCATTGTCTTCATTTCTTCGTGCTGTCCTCCAAAATATTGCTTAAAAAAATATTGCTTAAAATATTGCTTAAAAAATAAAGCCGTTTTACATGAAACCTTTTGGATTCATTTTCTCAAGACACATTTAAGAAAAGATACTGTTCTTGTTTAAGGAAACTTCATGGAGAATTCTGCTATAACTTGCCAGAAGTCACTTAGAAGTCAGTTTAAGGTATTTACAAATGGATATATATATGTCATGCCTAAAGAATACCTGTGCCAAAACTTCTGCCATATACGAAACTGCTTGAAAAACACCTTTAAGTAGAATAGTGAAAAATAGCAGTGTGCTGAGATTGATATACTAGCTCTCTCTCTATTAAGGTATATTGGAGAGCTCTTACAGATAAGCTCTTCTTTTGTCTTGATGTTTAATCTCTTTAATGAAAATAATGAGTCTAAATTTTCTTCTGGTTCTATAGATGCTGATGTTATCTGAGCTATGCTTTTTAATTTCATATTATATACTTGCCTTGGAATTATGTGTTTTGTCACTGTCCAAGATTCCACTTCATATTCTCCACTGCAACTTTCTCTGCTGAAAAGAAATGAAAGTGTATCTGTGATCTACCAAACACAGATTTAGAATGCTAATTCTAATCCCCTTTCCTTCTGGGTGCTGGTTGAATTTAGTCTTAGTGAATTATACTGCTGTTAGATTTCAGTTCAGTTACTTTAAATCCTGCTGGATGGTTAGAATGTGCCCAGATATTGTTAGTGCCCTGTAGCTGGGAAAACGTAGCTGAACATTTCTATAGGTGATGGTTGACCTAGAGCAGCTCTGTTATACATAAATGCACAAGGAATCCTTCAGTAGTGTAGATCTCTTTAAATGGTTGAATGTAATTTGTAGCTGAATAAAATGCTTTGTTTAATCTTACAAAAGCCATGAAGTAGACAAGTTGATTCCTGATCCCTTTGCATTTTCTGGTGCAGCAAAAGTAATAGAGATGTCAAAATTATTAGCAAATTGTATATTAAAAAATAGGGGTTGGGTCATTTACTTTCAAAAATAAAGACATTGAAAGATTTTGAAAAGCTTCAGTCACACTTTCAAAATTTAAAGTTTAGAGTAACAGAACTTTAGGTGTTAGGTGATCCAGCTTGATTAAACTGCCCATGCACCTTTGACCTCAATGCTGGAAACCCTTGAAAATAATTTCCAAGCTGTTTGCAAAATGGGATTTACTTCAATATAGGCATCTACATTCAGAAAAGTGATTCTGGGAGCCAGTACTGTTACCCAATCTTCAGTTAACCTTGGGAACTGGGATTTGTTAGTCTGGGAATCGTAAAGATAGGGGCAGGGAAGGTTAAAAGAGGATATTATATGGCTTTTGTACATACTGAGATAGCATTGCAGCTTTGACAAGTCTCAGCATATTAACACCTATTCATACCAAAACCCAACCAAGATTCATAAATCCTTTCTCTGCCCAGAAGCTGGTTCTGGCTCCTCTCCTCAGAAAGTGTGTCTGACACTTCTTCCTGGCTGGGTTTCTGAGCAGCCTGTTGTCCTCCACGGGGAAGGTGCATCAAGGTGCCTTTACAAGATGGCCTGCTCCTAAGAATTTACCGCGTGTGTGTTGAGATTTTTCTCCCTCTGATGTGAGCAGGCTCTAAACCATGTTGTCCACCTCATTTCTATCTGACTAGAAAGCTTTAAGTTAGTTTGGCTGCTTGTTGAAAACTCTTTACTGAGCTGAAAGATGTTTCATAGGAAGAAAACGTGGTATTGGTGCAGGAGTGGAAGCTTGAGGCGAGGTTCCCACTCCACTTGTGTGCACCAAACAATGAGGTATCACAGACATTTTTCTCATAGCTATGGCAGCAAGAACAAGCCCTTAAAAGGCAAGTTAATAGCTGTTGCATGTATGAAGACAAGATTGATAACTTAAATTTGTATTACACCCTTTGCACAGGTGAAAATAACAATGTGTTATAAGCTTTGAAGGGCTTGAGGGTTTTCGGGTTTTGTTTAAAAGAACATCTGAGAAGTCTGTACCACAGTATTTGAGGGTTTTAGTGGTAGAATTCTCATTCTCCCTAAATAGATACTATATGCTGATTTTTGGTACGCTGATATATTGTGCTCATTGGTGAGCATTCACCATGAACTGCAACATCAGGAGAATGATCATCTTCATTGTTAAAAGATCTATATGAAAGCCTTTCAATATCAGGAAACATCCCGTTTTTTCACTCAAAAACTGAGACAGGTAGACATATATTATGTGCATGACATTGGTTAAATTGTGTTGGTGATTTCATTTAGTCTTGTAAAATCAAAAATAGATACAAGAATGCTATTCTTGCTTAAGTGATGCAATTCATAATACCCTTCTAAGATGGATTAGGTAACCTTATTTAACTCTATCCTTTAGAGGTCTTTAATAACCTTAACATATCTGTCATTCCCATCTGTTTTAATTTAAGGCTGATTATGCTAACATGCTTTAAAACTGCAAACCACCTGACCATTCAATATTGTTTTAAGCAGATACAGATTACAGTACTTTCAGAATGTAAACACAAAGCTTGCTATTGTGAAGCAATTAATTTTATTAGGCTTGTCCTTGTTTAGTCTACATGTAAGCTTGGACAGCTATAAACCTTTTTTGAGAAGCTTTTCTTGGTTTGGAATTTCCCCTCCCCCAAGCGAGCTCTGCTAACCTGCTACTGTTCCTGTAACTCTCAGTTTTCTGAATGTGTCTCCTGGGAAATAAATGAGCCCAGCTGAAGGTTAAGGTGTGAGTAGTGAGCTCAGCAGCCATCCTGTCAGATGGGCAAGGAGGTAAAGGTTTGATGCTTCCTGACAAGTAACAGATTTGATTGTGCTTCTTCCCTGTGTGTGAATGCAGCACGTATGTCGTGAACGCCTCGTGGGGCAGTAAAGGCTGCCATGCAGGACAGAGAAGAAAGGGCAACACTGGCAGGGTGCAGGCACATGATGCATTATAACCCTGCACACTATCTGGCAAGCAGGCTGCAACCTTTTTTTGCTGGAGTGTTCTCATTTCAAGGTATTCATATTTTCATTATAATTGAATATTTCCTTCAAAATTGAAGGTTTATTGGGATTGCTAGGCTATTGGTGCATTGGGTTAAAGGATGTATTTCAAGAAAGCACTTTTGTAATGTAAACTGTCATTTTTTTGAAGTGATTACATTGCATGTATGGGTAATTTATCTCCATTGAATATTTTTTATCTTGAAATTTAAAATAAGCTGGAAAAGATGGCTAATTACAGAAGCCTTTTTTTGCTTCTATAACTTGGTTTTGTGTATTGCTATGAAACAAGTGGCACTTAAATATTTAGTCAGAATTGGAAAGACACTGATGCTGGGGTGACAAGGAATATCTTATTGAGGATCTACATGAGCATATTTAAGGAATGGTGAAAGGAGACTGAAACCTGCAGACTAATAATTGAGTCAGACCATGGCTGTTCAGTGGATTACAGCAGTGGAAATGTAAGTTTGGTGGAAGTGGACTGCTTGAAATATGCTCAGTGGTAACACTGAAAAGTGACACAAGGGCTATCATACTAATGTTGTTAAGAGTTATAATAAAAAAGCAGGTATTGGTATATTGAATATTTTTGTTTGTCTCAGGACAATTTAAAAGACAATTCAATAAGCTGAAGCTAAAGATCTAGAGAAATTTAATTGACCAGAAACTCTGCAGGGTGTTTTTTTCTCTCAGTGAATGTCATATTTTGTCTTCTGTCTATAGCATCCATCTATCAGCACAGATAGGTGTAGTGTATGTGAATAAATACATTGTTTCTGAACTGAGGCTGGCATTTCTTGTTCTGATAGTTCTGTTGTTGCAATGCTGGAAAGCAGCAACAATTGTATTTAAGTAAGAGTTTACAAATAAAATGTGATACATGGTAATTATGTCAAATCAGTCCATGTGTGCCACATGTGGGTAGCATGTGTAAGTGTAATACAGAAACTGATGGCATATTCTGAAATTATAGGGACATATCAGAGTTCTGATCTTCATTAACGTGCTAGGGCTGTATTGTCAAAGCTCGTTTAAGTTTATATCCTGATATGATGTGCAGGAACAAGTTGGTTAACTGCTTGTGTCTGTAATTTTCTCAACTTGAACTAGTTCATATTCTTACCAAAGCACTGGCATATCTGAAGTCAGTGGAAGCAGGTTATATCTTGTGTTATTGGTCAAACACCTTATATGTGAAAAGCTCACCAATCATTATGATAGATTTTCAGTTCCAGATGCCATGCCTTCTTTCAAAGGCTTCCAAATTAACTAAAGTATACTCTCTAATACAGCTGTACATTCTGCAGATAATGTGTTCGCAGATGAACTGCTAAATACAGGCAAATTTATTTATTTCCCTGACAATACTCTGATCATACATTTTTGTTACCCTGCTTTACTTTGGCTGCCTATCCATTTCCTCATGTTTAAATGCTTTGTGCTTTGCACATATTTTGATTTGTGGATTCTCTACAGAAAAAAAATAAACAACAACTTCTCATTATAACAATTAAAAGTCATGAGGAGTTAGATATAGACAGGGCTTCAAATAGATTATATCTAAGAATTAGATTATCTAGATAGTGAAACCTGGATGTTCAATTGCTTTTCTTCAGATATTTTTAAGTGGAAAGAAGGAAAAAAATAATCAGTGTTTTCCCAGCCATTCTGGGGCAGTTTGGAGTATATCTGCTTCATGTATATGAATATAACTATATATATGAGTATATATATATTCAGATAACAGGAGAATTGGGCAAATACTCAGCGGGGGTTTTTTGTGCCAAATTAAAAAAAAGTCATCAATGATTTGCACTTCATAAAAGCAGTGCTTGGAGGAAAGTTTCTTGGGGTTAAGTAACTTTGAGTTGTATATTTACATGAAAAAAAAGCATTTACTTTAAATAACTTTTTGATTTGTTTTTAATCTTCAACTTTTTCTGAGGATCATGTGCCTTTGGCACTGCAAAAGGGAAAACCTGATCTTAAATAAACATTACGAAAAGGTGTACATGAGCCTGAAAACTGATTTCCTGGGGTGAATGGGTAAGGGTGAAGATGAATTCTTCAAAAGAACAAATGGGAGAAAATAAACAAACCAGTACCACATACAAAAGTTAATGTACTTAATTTTTGTAATTGTATTTATCTTCAAATGTTTTTTCTTTTCAAGGGGACAAGGTTCATGAGAAGTTAGTTCCAGAAATTTACAAAGACTAATGGACTAGAGGTGACCCTAGGCACTAAGTTTTACTAGTTTTATTGAGGAGACTCCATAGTTAGTGATTATTTCACAGCCATCTTATGAGTGTGTCATTTTAGATACAGCTTCTTCAGCTCGTAGGCTGTTTCAGTGTGATAACTGGGCACCAAAAGGGACTCCTTTTCTTATAGATCTCCTAGAAGATAGAGAGCTATAATACTGCAGCCACAGATTGGGAGGCAGGAACCATGGGAATACATTTATTAAAGCCTTATTAAGAGACTGCATTAGAAAAGAAAGTCAAGGCATCTGTTCCTATTTCATCTGTAAATACGAAGACCAACAATGTGTCGTTATAGTTCTAGTTAATATCAATGCAAATTTAAGGTCCCTCTATTGATGGCACATAAAAAAAATCATGTATGGAGGACCTTCAGGTGTTTCCATTAATAAATAATGTAGTTAGACAAGATGGATCTGTAAAATATGTGATGCCATGGATCTGTTATCCACACAGCACTTAGGGTGGAAATACTTCACAGCATCATGCTAGAACTAGCCCAGACTGAGTGAACCAAGACAGGATATCTACCCCAAAAAACCCCACGAAATTTGTGTTCTTGAGGGATATTTGCCAATACAGCTAATAAAAGATAAGATTCAGACTTCAGAGCACATCACACACTAGGTAACCAGAGCTTTGTAAAGCTAGACTTTTTAGATTTCCATATGTTTTCTTACTTGTGTAGGCCTTCAAATTTTTATTACTCATATCTTGATATATACATATCTAAGCTGATGTATCAGAGATTAAAGTCACTTTATAATGTAAATTACTTAAAGTTAAACTAGAATACCACTCAAAAGAAATACTAGAAAGTCTCTGTGAAATCAAATTAAAAATAGCTAATTAAGAACTACCAGATAGTTGTTTTGTGCTCGTAAGATTTACTGGATTTTAGCTGTTTGAGTAGACAGCGATTGGGCAGAACATTTCTATTAAATGCCTTCCTTGAAAACATATGGTCTTTAAGTAATTTAACTATTTCTGGTTAGGAGGGAAAGGTCAATCTTTATACAGAGCAGTGAAGGATAAATTGACGTAATCATCAATGCCTCAGGGCTATCACAGAAATATGTTTCCTCAGATAAAGTAAAGCCAGACTTTTATAAAATTTGCATTTTGATTTCTTTTGCTTGCTAGACTCAATAACAGGCAGTGTGTTTTACAGACATATATGCATTTTGTGTATACTTATTTGGATATTGAACACATGTTCTCTTTCTGCAGAAATGTGCTTCCTTGCAAGCCTGATGGGTATGGCATACAAGATATGCCAAGCTGGTTTTATATAAAGGTAGTGCTTGCAACTGTGCTGTAAAAGCTTGAAAACTGGGCCCTGTGTTTCTCAGCAACAGACATGGGGAAGCAGAGGCTTGAAACCCTTGCCAGAAAGTCTGTGAAATACACCAAATACTTCATAAAACTATTTGAATAATATTTATATAGACTTAGAGTTCTAGTGCTTCAGGGAGTTCTTTCATAAAATCCTGTTTGCATTTGGCAGTAGTGACTCTGTAGTGCTATAGGTATCAAAAGAGCATTTAAATATCAAAGAATTAATCCTCAGTATTAGTTTATAGAATAACTATTAGGAATAAGGTAGTAATGTTAATACCACTATCCACTGTACAGATGAAAACTTAGATGCATCGTGACAATTTAGATGTAATAATCTGAAATCTAGAAAATCAAAACTACTTTAGTAATCCATGCAATTGCTGTGTTCTACTTGAGATAAAACTATGAGGAATCTTGCCAATATGGGTCAGAAAATTATCTGTGTCTAGGGATTTTAAAAATATTTCTCAATTGTTGCATCACTTTACTCAGTTGGAGTAGTTAGGTAAAAGTGCATTTGGGAGAACCAGTGAATGAATGGTGTTCCTGATGAATGGTGTAGCTGTGCTTTCAATTTTCCCATGTGAAAATTGATGAGTTTATTCTGAGCTATAAGTGATGGGGGGAATGACTCAAGTGTGAAATGAGGTGCTGCCGTAACCTGGTGAAAAAGAAACCTGCTGCTTATATTAGATTTCAGTGACTGAGGGGGAAGGGGTGGTGGGAGAGAGGGTGTATAGTCCCTCTATATACACCTCATTGCTCTGCAACAAGAAAATTCTTGCCAATCTCTACTAAAATGAGGAAATGTCATTTGAGTTAGTTTGCTTTATTAGCTCACGCTCTTGATACAACTGAAATGTGTTTCACTGAAGTAGCCACAATCTGAGAAAAAGTAAAACAGGCTGAAGCTATACCATATAATTATAATATTTTTTATAGTTCATTTGATGCCTTGTCAAGGCTGACCCAGAACAGAGACTAGACAGAGTTAATGAATAAAGTAGGTATTTATTAAAAGGCCTCAATGGATACACCTTAGGCAGCATAAGAGCCCAGCCAGGGCCACACCCAAGATGAACCAAAATAGACACAAAATGAGGGACCAGTCATGAGGTCCCTCACTTTTAAAAGTTCTGGTCCATTTGCATATTTGAATTAATTGTCCAGTTATAGCTTTAGGTTATGCAGTCCTATCCTTCTTGTTTTTCTCTCTTCAGTCCACGTTGTTTATGCTCTTGGGCCTGAGATCAGTTGTCCTTGGTCCCAAGCTAGGAATGGAATTTTTTTGTCTACCTGCTCTGAGAAGAGAGCTTATGAATCCTTAATATGAAGCTCAGAACTGCACTAAATAGAACTAAAGCAGTACAGAATCTGAAAAATATAAAAGCTAAAACCTAAGGCATCACATTTGTCGTACAATGAATATAATCCCGTCTTGTCAAATTAATGGAAAATTTTTCTGAAGTATTCTAATAACCAAATTTTTTATAGTTTATTTTATATTTCCCCAGAAGATATTTTTTATTTTCATTTCTTCAGAAGACATTTTTTTCTTCATGGTATGTTCAAAAACATAAAAATCATCTATGTCTGAAGGCTACTACCTACCAGTTGCTGTGAAGAGCAGGCTGACAAAATTAAGTAGCAATGTCCTGTCTTCTCAGCCATATTGTTACATTTAACAACATCAGAGTGATGCAGTGTGGTATTCATAAATATGGAGATCATACATATACATTTTATGCAGAGTGCCAGAGCCTCATGCAGTCTGTGCACAGGCATTAGAATTTTAAGTTCTTGCCCTTTCATAATGTCAGCATGGTTTTTGGTATAGAGTGTTTTTGCACTTGAAGATCTTGTTTTATGCATTCAGGATAATGATTGCATGTCTTCAGTGAAGAATTTGGCTGAGATACTAGACCAGAAAATAAAGGAAGTAGGATATATTTTGTTGATGTACAATGATTTAACTAGAATTTGCTATTTTTGCATAGAAAATATAGTTAAAAACAAATTAATATGGATGTAATGCTCAGTTTTTCTGATGGAAGAAGAAATGCATGTTAGCCAATTACCCTAAACTACCTAGTCAAGGAACCTGTGAGATCACATTAGAAGACACATTTGATTAGAATAATGCTGTAGAAGAGCAGAGAACTCACTTCTACCTTCCCCCAAAAATTTTACAATGGCCTTTGTTGCTTAGAACTGAACACCCTAGTCTTTAATGCTATTACATTTAGTACACTATGCTTGGTCTTAATTCACAGTGTATAAAGGAGAATTTGGGCCATTAGAACAAAAATTAGAAAACACCTTGAGCTGGTACCTGGAACTATTAAAGTGTTTTCTAGGATGCTAGGAAGGTATCTTGACCCATGAACTAAGGTATGCCCCAAAAAACTGCTTTGCAATTGTGAGAAGTAAACAGGGAGGAATGTCTTCTGAAGGCCTAATAGAAATGGTTTTACCTATAATAAATAACTTCTGCATCATGCAAATGAGTTGATGTAAACACACCCTAAATGTCCTATAAAACTGATTAGGTTTATAATTAGCTGTTGCTTTGGGATTTTTTGAACACCCAAATATTTTACAGTTGCCTTTTTAAATTAGAGTAGTTGTAACTACATTCATTTTCTATGGTATTTTACCTTAAGACTCAACAGAAATAATATTTTGTAGTTTCCTGTAAAATTAGAAAGATGATACTGGAAAGCTGAGGCTGAAAAGAATTTGCTGCTTTCAATTCATTGTGAATTGGTGGATTCAGATTACTTTAAGTAGCTATGTAATATGTTGCAAAGGTGGAAAGCTAATGAATACACAGATCCCAGAATAGGAGATACTGTGTGCTGAAGTAAACTGATATTCTTGAGCTTCTATTAAGCTATTCCCCTGAACAGACCTGAGCTAACATCAGAAATTGTGGGAACTGGCTTGCATTCAGGATTCTCTTTTGGTCTATTCATATTTTGTGAAAAGGGGTAGATTGGGAGAAACTCTTTTATATGCAGTGTAATGGTTACTCAGAAGGTATGAAAACATGAATAAAGATTTTTTGAGTCGAGATGATTGAATGAAAATACACATGCTTTTGAGACTGATGGTCACAAGCTTCTTCACACTTGCTTTTGAGACTGATGGTCACAAGCTTCTTCTAGCCTTATGTTAGCATTCAGATGCACTCAGAGAACTGACTTAGCTTCACACAAGCTAACACAGAACTAGAAGCACCCAAAGAGAATTTATGCTGCAGTTTTGCTAGACCAATGAGTCCTACAGACATCGTTTCACTGTGTCTAGTCTCCAGACATCTGACCTCTGAGAACCAGTTTATTATGCTTTGGGTATTTTTAATTATATTATTCTGCATAGCCCTTTTATAATGCAGCATTCTTAAGACGAGACATGAAATTATTTTAATCCAGA
>WBNO01004708.1:0-36538 GCA_013400575.1 Peucedramus taeniatus | reverse complement strand
AGTAATTCCAATAGATCGGCTTTAGTGATAATCTTCTAGCTTTAAATTTAGACTCACTGAAATGTCTGGTTCCTTCAGAACATAATTTTCCAGGTTGAAGAAGTTGTCCTGTGGAGCTGCAGCTAGCATTAAGGGGAGAGAGAGATTAGTGATATTATACAGTATATTCAGTTACTCAAACCTTGAGTCATTTTTCATTTTCATTTGAAATGTTTATATACAAAGTTTCATTTTAGGGAATGTGTCATATCACAGTTATTAATGGGAAAAGTGACTGAAAGTTCAAAAAGCTTTACACAAGCAAAGAGATAATGGAGGCAGGAAAATACAGAATTGCAAGTGAACAGAGGCTAGCAAAAAAACTCGTGATCAAGGCTAAGGAAGGGCCACAGAGCATAGAAACTCATATAATGAAATAAGTTTTAAAAGATTTTTAAACATCCACCTACTTGAGATGAAGTTAATGAATGTGATATGAGAAGCTAGAAAGGTATCACATTTTATGCTTTGCAGGCACATAATAAACGTTGGGATTATAGATAAAAGATGCTAAATTCTGCCAAAAGTTGAGACACTTTTAACTTCTTGAAAATAATCTGATTATATCTAAGAAATTCAAAAGCAGCTAAGGGACTTAAAGAACTAAGTGTGGATTTGCTTCACCTCATTTTTACTCAAACCTCATTCTAGGTAGACTTAAAGGTTGGAAAACTCCTAAACTAAGCTAGATGTCTGAAAGCTGCCGTCCAGTCTATATGAGTCATTTAAATTCTTTCCATTGTGAGCACAGACACTCCAGAACTGTAGTACTGGATGTTTCTGATTTTTCAGTAATGTTAATCATACTCTTTCTCTGTGAATCATCTGTGCTATTCTCAGTGGCAAAATTTATAAACTTTATTCAAAATACAAATATTTACTTAAGGTACAGGGCAGCAGAGAGGAAACACAAGGTTCTGTAACTCCATACCTTGCCTAAATACCCTTTATCCCCTAGTCAGTCCTGTCATTATCAGAAAAGGATTGGATATTTGTGTTATATAAATCTATCTTCTTATTTGAAGAGCTCTCTCTACTGTTTTCTGCCTAGAAAAAAGCAAAATTTCATATGTCAAGGCTCTTTCTGTTGGAATCACCCTTTTCCATAGAGATGGCAAATGAAATGTCAGTTCATTAAATTGGTGTTTATTTATATTTGTTTTATGTATCATTTCCACTCCATTTGTCTGTCAGTTTTGCATAAACTGAAATCTTAGTTAATCTAAAATCAGAATACATTTCTATATTTTTCCTCAGGGGTCATGGAATTTCAAAAAGTATTAGCAGACTTAGTTGGCATCCTAAAACACCCCAGGCTACTACAGTACCCTTGGGTGAAAAAGAAAAGGAACAGTTTATGTAAACAAATGTATGATATATGAAAAAAAAACAACAACAAACCAACAAAAAACACAACCAAAAAACAAAAACCCCAAACAAACAAACAAAAAGCACAAACAAAACCTCAAACAAACAAAGGAAGACAAAAAGAAAAAAATTATGGAAGTAGAAGCAAGACAGAAAGATTATTATAAATGTGCTGACCTCTGTGGGAGGAGCTGTACTTCAACCAGTAGCAAAACCAACCCCAAGCAACAGTTTTCATTCCTTTTCAGATAATGAATATAGCCCTCTCTGTTGTGACATTTAAAAAGGGACTGATATGTGGCATCATGTAGAAAAGTCAGACTATGATGATCTTCCTTTAAACTAAACAGTCAAGCCAGCTTTATATGGGCTAGGTTTGAGTTTCCTAGGCTGTTGAGCATGTGCACATTACTGTACACAAAAGATAGTTAGAGTTGGGAGAGAGTACTGAAGAGACAATTGGAGTGGAAAAGTCAGTGTAATTCTGCTTGTAACCAATTCCAGAAATGGGACTTCAACAGATGAATGTATTTGGTTTGGGAAGTAGAGAAAAAGAGTAAAATTTTCAGAAAGTCGTGGAAAATAAGAACCCTTTAAAAAAGAGTAGTTCAAGCTTCCAATGCCTAAATTAGATCCAAATCACTAGAAATTTTTTGTGAAAGTTTGCCCTTTGTTGTATTAGAGTTTGTTTATTTGTTTTTTTTCATTAGCATATAACTGTTTTCATAAAATGAGCCACAGCATGCACAGACTGTGCTGAACTTTCTGTGGAAAAAAAGGCTGTCAATTCAACCCACACACCAGAAATAGCAGAAAAAAAGTCAGACTGTGGGGAAAAAAAAAAAAAAAAAAAAAAACTATGTGGAAAGATTCAGGCAATTTTATGGAAACAAAAACTTGAAAGAAGGTGCAAAACGGAAATTCTCAGAGTATCTAGTGGAAGGCTGAAGCACCTATGCTAGGAGTATAAATGTTTGGGACTCCTTCTTTAGTCAATGTAGACAGAAAGAGAGGAAAAAAATGCCTAGAGTATGATTAAGCCTGTCAGAGTTGTGACCTGTCCTCTGGAGGATCTTCACACGCTGCTGCTCCCCCATCCTATCCAGAATCAGACCAAGTGGGAGAGTGATTTTTCTTCATCAGTATCAGGCAAGTGTTTTAGGATTAAGTAAATCACCCTCTTGGAATGCCATGTTCTTTCCATTAACAAGAAAGGAAGGTGATTTGGACCAGTTTGAACTTTGGCAATGATCTCTTAAACACCTGGATTTGCTTTCCTAAAGTATATATTTTCAGCAACTAAATTTACATGGAATGAACTTTAGCTCTAAGGTTCTGAACCTTTGTTGCTGAAATCAGTAGGAGGTGTTTTACTGAGTCAGCTGGGTGTGTAAATGAGACAGGTATGCTTAGTCAGTGACAATGTAATTGTCTTTCAAAAGGTAGATAAAAACAAAAGAGCAAAACAACAAATACCAGCTGAACCAGTCCAAAATTCAAGAGTAATAATAATCTGATAAGAAAGATGAAACAATGAGAACTTCCCATTTGATCACCTGGTCCACCAGATCAAAACCAAAATGTTTATCAATGAAAATCAGAAAGATGCAATCAAGAAAAGTTAAATTATTCCATTGCATATATTGTATCTTAGTTCCATTGTATCTCCTTAGACCCAATTTTGAAGATTATTCTGAAAAGGTTTTTCAATATATCTGGTCATCTGTAATCTTCTAACAGTCCAGTTCTTTACCCCAGACAAAATCAGGAGGTGAAAAGATGCATTTCTTCTTCTCTACTCACAGGTATAGAAGGTGAAATCTAAGCAATAGGACTTAAGGTGTTTAAGTTTGCTTTGTGTATATAGTCTGCCACATATTTTGTTGAAAGCTATTGAAACTACAGCATATTTTATTGAAATGGCAGAGGAGCACACATACTAGATATCTAGAGGTCCTTTCCAGCCTAACCAGTATATGATTCTGTGATTCCATGAAGATTATTTGTCCATCATTAGAGAATTTATGGTAATATGATTTTTAAAGGTATTTTGATAGACTTCTGCACTATGTTTTCTATTGCTCACGTGATTTGCAGAATAAGTATGAATAAACTGGGTGTTAATAAATTGTGTCTATCTCCTAGAAGTGAATGATAGATGACAAAATATTATTATGAAAAAAACATTAATTTATACCTGCAGTTAAAAGGTAACTTAATTACTTTTTATAGTTCATTACTTAAGCCACCAATTAGAGAGTCACCTTCAGAAGTATTCTGCAACTGTCAGCTGTCTGATGTGTCCAGTTTTATTACCAAAAGTCAGTGGCTTTGCCTTTAAGAAGACTGCCAAAGAAGCACAAAGTCATTTCACATGTAAATAGCTGATTACATGTTGTATTTCTATCACTAATAATACCTTGTCTTCAACATGTAGTTTTATGTTTATGCTCTTTTACCTTTGTGTATTTATAGGACAAGCAACATTGAAAATATATCACCCTAGACAACTCTTTGTAAGCAACTTATGAGAAAATTGAGATACCAACAATGATGTCCTAATTTGTTCCAAATTCATAAAACCAAGGGTGCACAGACATGAACAGCAATTTCTAGTTCCAGCTACTCAGACAGACACAACCTTTTGGAAAAATCTGGTTTTACCTGTTTTATTGCCCACCCTAGCCCTGCTTTAGTTCCACTTTCATGTCATTTTTACTTTAGTATGTGGTAAAGCATAACAGTATATCATACTCTAACAGATAAAATACTCCTTCTCTCCAAGCAGCTCTATAAAACTAAGTGACCCTGCTGAGCTGTGTCCACTCCTTTGCATAATATTTAGCTGTAAGGGGAAAGCAGAGTTGAAAAGTAAGATTTTCTTTTAAGATTTATAATGGTAACAAACTCCTCTGGAGCAGCAGTTACAGAATTTATGCAAATATGTCGTAGATATCATTAACTGTCAATGACTTCATCCTGAAGGTATTAGCTAGTAATTTGTAATATTAATAACAGTTTTGTCAGAAGCCATACTTAATTACATATATAAACTTCAGTTCTCTTAAATTAAAATATATGTCACTATAACTAGAAATATATGATGTTCTTGGTAAGTATTCTTGAGCTGTCTCTGTTCAGTATCTTTCATTATAAGCCTTTTTTTCAGCACTAGGACATGGTGTTTATGGTGTTCTGGTATTCAATAAGGACTGATTTTGCTTTTCATAAGTTAAACCACTTTGTGACAAACTGACATTGTTAGCTAAAAGAAAACTGGCATTTTTTCACTAATCAAATAATGATGGATGGAAATATACTGAATGATCATTATTTCATCAAGAGCAAAGGCAAGTCCTAATGGACATGAAATAACCACAGTGGTCAATGACTGATTTTAGTGTCATTGCAGCCTTATAATTAAAGCTCCAAATTGAGAAGTAAGACATATATCTAAGCTCTTAATCAACTCAGTGATAGAAACTGTAATGATTTGAGGTTGTACCTATGCATTACTTATCCATTATGTGTAATAATGGCAATTCTTTCTTTGTAACATGCTTTGTTTTGGAGGTATTGCTTACTTATTTTTCTTATGACTTTTCTTTCTTTCATTCCACATTCATTATCAGTATTCTGCCTTGGTGATCATTCACACCCAGAAAAACTCCACTGGAGAAAACTAGTTTATCCAAATGATCAAATACAATTCATAGATCTACCCTAGGGAAGATCAGCTAGTTGAGATCTTTATCATCTGGTGAGGCAAACATCTCTTTCTTCTTGCTCTTATGCAGTCTCCATGATCTGTGCTCTCAAGTGGCACCATACAATTGTGTACAATATCCTCGTTGCATAATATTTCAAAAAGGGAAACATAATACCTGCTCTAAAGATTTCCCACATAAAACAGTTAGAACCAGATCTAGAATCATGTCCTTCCACTTCTGAGGAAAAAGCTCTAATCATAATGGTTTTCTGAAAAATATGGCACTTGAAATACCATGTTCCTTTTTTTTTCTTTTTAAGAATTGCTCCTAGTCCATCTGGCATCATGGCAGGCTGGAACTCACATAAATGTATGCTCCCCACATTGTTCCATGTTCATTTTATTGCCTAAGTTTGATGGAAATGATAGATATATGAAGGTAGTCATAAACATATAAGCAAATATATACATTTGCTTTAGGAGGATCCCACAAAATGAGATGGGAGCTCATGAATATAGATACATAGACATGGCATTAAATTAATACCTCAGGCACTGTATCTCATCAATTGGATGAAATCCCACAATACACTTGTTGAAATGACACACTGGTGCTGAACTGGATGCTTTGCAAATCTTACTGCACATGTAGAGCAACTCCCCAAAAATCTACATTTTTTCACTCTCTTGTTCCTGTCAATGAACTTAGAGTAATCAAATAGTTCTGTGTAAAATAATTAGCTTACACTTGAAAAGTCATGAAAGGAAGATGAAAAGCTAGAAGTCACATTCAATTCCACCAACATAACATAACGAGGTAAGGAACTCATTTGGTATGTTTGAAACGGGTTTGCAGATGATCTTGAAAATACAACAAATTTATCTTGTCCTTCTGTGGTGAAGAAATAGTCTTGCAAAGTATCCCTATAAACAAAAGTGAGGACATTCAAAAAAATGAAAGACCTTTCTTATTTGTTTGGGATATTGAAAAAAGAAGAATTAGTTTTAAAAAAAGGATTTAGTAAGCAACAGAAGTACTATCAGAAAGGGGTGGAGAGAAGTAGATTACTGATGATGCAATCAAAGCACTTTACAATCTGAAGGTTAAAGACAAGTAGCAATAATGATGAGAAATAAAGGGATACAAAAACATTATAAAGGTCATCTGAAAACCTGAGACTGTCTGGTAGGTTTCTACTTAAAAGATCACATACAACCAAAAATACCCTTTAACCTACCTTTTTAACCTTATAACCATGAGGTGTAATTAAACAAGGTTAAGTGTGATAGGTTCTAGGATATGTAGCATGTTATTATAAAATCTTAGTAAGAAAATAAAAACTGTAGTTTAATAGCCTATAAATAGTTTGGTTAGGAGAACTGATCTGTAATTATAACTGTCAGGTCATGTTTTCTAAATAAAAAAAGAAATAATTATGCAGGTTCCATAGTTGTTGGTGAGCACTGATGCCAGCTAATGTGAGTTTAAAGTATTGTAGACTTATCACAACTGCACAACTGCTATAACAAAATTGCTAACATGGAAATTAAATGGATTTGGATATCAAAACAGTTTATTCACAGATATTCAAATAATTTTAAGTATTACATAACCTCCCTATCTTACAGACAGGGAGATAGCAATGTCTGTGAGGAAAGCTGCGTAGGTCAGCTCTGCTGTCCCAGCTGTGCAGTGCACAATCCTAAGATGAATAGCCATGAGGAGCCCTGGAAACCACTTTGGTGCTCGCTGCTCCCATCTCTTTGAATCTCCCTCAGGGTTCTCTCTCGGGTATTCCTGTAGTCTCTCATATATTCATGCAATTTTTCTGAAGCCATTTCTACTCCTGAAGTCATGCCATCTGTATGTCTCCAAGAACATCTTTCAGAGCACTTTCTGCGTGTCTTGCCAAAATCGTCATCCCAGTTGGGCCCCCAGGAGTATCTGCCCCATGTGTCTGCCCCAGAATCCTGCCTACATTTTTCCTCCAAAGCCTCTCACCTCTTTCCCCAAGAGCCGATTTTCTACGTATCTTCCTAAGACTCTCTCCCCTTAAGACTCCTCCAACAGATGCTATCCATGTCTCCCCAAGCACCTTTCACCATGTCTCCCAAAAAAGCATACCACCCATGTCTCTTGCCCCTAATAGCTGCTTCTCTTGTGTAAATGCGTGAGCTGGAGCTTTTTCATCTGGCTGCAGAAATAGCCTTCTCCATCGCTAGCCCTCAGCGCAGCCAGCTATTCCCAGTACAAAGCTGGGTGATAAAGCCACCAAACCACAGCACAGAGGTAAAGACAGCATGAGAGAGGAGAGATGGTGCTGCATGGCTGATCATGGCTTTGTGCCACTGCACAGCCCCAGCAAGGGGAAAAGGTAACGCCAAGTGACCCATTCAGCAGCCAGGGCTAAATAAAGCTAGACAGTTGTCACAGGCTCAGTTAAGGGTGTCTGTACAAGAAGGGTACTGGTTTTGTGTGACATGCAGCATATGCTGTTACTGTGCATCAACAGACGTTGCTTTTGGAAGCATAGATTTTGTACGTCTCCACTCTGCCAGTGGACTTTTTATGTAAACCAAAACTTGTTTGAACTATATTCACTGTGTAGTACTTCTTAGCTCCGTGCTTTACCAGGACAGAATAGTATCTATTTTGAAACAAATCCATAAATTCAATTTAGCCTGTTTTCTACATGCAGCACCTGTGAGCAGTCTGGCAATATTTAAATGGGATTTGATTTGTGTTGTTAGGATTATTATTTTTAGATAGAATCTTTTACTGCATGGATCAGTATTCATGTTTCAAATTCATTCCCTAGCATAGGTCAGATAAAATTGCACATGATTGTTCGTGTTTGGATGAGCACAGAAGCAATTCTGTAAGAAATCCTTCTGTGTGCCAATCAGTTTGTAAAAATGCTTGTGACTTTGAAATTTGCTTGTGTATGTGATCCCACCGGCTACATTTTGTTGCCTGAAGAGGTGCAAGTAGGTTAAGAGATGAGAACATGGGTAAAGCAGAATAATCTGCAAATGTGAATATTCATGTAATCTGAGAATCATCCCCCCATAATTGCAATTTCTTAAAAACATGTTTATTGCATTTCAAGATACATCCATTTTTTATTATTTATTTATTTGTTTATTTTTTAGTGGTGGAGAGAAACCTGGATAGGCATCCTTTTTTTTCTTCTCTTCATATGTCAGTCACATCTTTCTCCCCCTCCCCTGAATACAACTCTGTCTTCAGCAAGTGACATTGGTTTCTCAGTAACTTTTGCAAATCAGTTTACTTAATTAAATTTCAAAACATAGGGTATTTGGGTGAAATCCAGTCTGAGATTAAGGCATCTAGATTTAGAGGGTTTATTCTACTGCCTAAACACAGATGTCTATACAATTTCAAACACCTTGTCTACCTCTAATGGGTACTTCAGAGGGGCATGAATCTCCAATAGCTTCTGTGTCATATCTGTCAGACCTGTGCAGATGTCTTTGATACTTTAGGGCTTCTGAAATTGCAGTAGAAACTGAAATGAGGCTTATGGCAGAGCACTAGACTTGAAATATTTTTAGTAGCTTTCCAAGTGAGATTCAGATACCTAAACAAAGCCACACAGTGCCATATGAAATAGCATATTCAAAAAGTCTGCAAAGAGCAGGCAGATATAATACAGTACCTGCAGAAGCTCACCATATTGAGTGACATCTAAAGAAAAACTAGAAGACATAACAATGCCATTGAATTAGGCATAATACACTCAAATGTAGAATCCTGCATAATATTGCTGTTTGTGGGGGTGTGGGTTCTCAAGAAGTAAACTCCACTCTTATCTGCTCAATTTCACAAGATTTTGTTCTTTCTTTGTAAAAATTTTACTTTTCTGTAAATGTTTCCTATCAATTATTTGAAATATTTGGACTTTGTTTTCATACCATGAACATTTTTTATAAAGAAATATATTTCCAATAAAGGGATATTCTGTTCTACTTCCATCTGTGATGGATATCCTCAAGAGAGTACAAAAATTATTCTGTACACTTTCAGTACCTTTTTCCAAGCTGTAGCTGCACTTAGCAATATGCAAGAAGAGCTATTCTGAAGAAATTAATAATTCTGTGTTCATGGGATTTCAAAGTGGGAATGACATTACCTATTTTTTTATTTGCAAATATATCAACATTCAAAAACACTTCTGTCTTTAAGAAGGAAAGCAAAGACAACTGGAGACTTGTATTCTTTAAACTTATGTTCTTAATTATTTATCTGGAAACAGTTTATCCATCAGTTGGACATCAGGCATAGATTTAGTCTCAGGAAGAGTGTCCAGGTTTTATTTAAAACAGTTTCATGGGGAATAAAGTGCATAGTCCTATGCATTTGATGGGGCCTGCTGTTTCCGAGGCAATGAAACTTGTATGAGGTTAATTCTTCCTCACAGTGAGGTTACTTTGATCACCCTCACTGGGAGCTCTGTAGCATGTATTAGCAGGTATTCTAGGTGGATTTAGCGATGTAGGGAGTCATAATGTAAATGACAGACACTTCTGCAGAAAAGCAATATAATCTGAGATAATAAAGGTTTCATAGTGTTCAGGTCAGTCAAGTCTCTAAGTGACCTGGATTCTGTATGTTCCATTGACACAGTTTAACCTCAATAGGTAACTGAGCACCAACAGCCTCTCTCCTACTCTCCCCTAGTTGGCTAGAGGGGAGAATGAGAAGGATAAAAGTAAGAGAAATCATGAGTTGAGATAAAGACAGTTTAATAACTAAAAACTAACCCTCAAACCAAAGAAAACAAAACAAAACAAAGAAAAGGGGACAAAAACATGGGGTCTTATGTAAGAGACCCAGGTGCTCAGCACCAACAGACCAACACTCACCCAGCCAGTTCCTTGCCAATATCCACCACATCCAACCTCTCTCCACTCCCAAGTTTTATAGCTGAGTGTGTGTTGGGGGTTGGATCTGTTTCTTTTATGTTTGTGGAATTTTTTCCTGGTGGTTTTGCTAGGTAACTAATTGCTAGGTACTTTATGGATACTTGACTTAAACAAAGGAGGCAGCAGGTTTCTCTGGGGGAAGAGCAGTGAACAGCAGTTTGGTCCGAGGACACCACTCCGAAAGGACTGGAGTACCAGGGGGGATTTCTCTCCAGAGGAAGACTGAACTCATTTTCGTCACCATCGGACTTTCCTACAGGACTATTTCACTTCATAGAAACTGCATTTACTGCTCAAGGAGGATTTCATCTGGACTGCTTTCACCACCCTGATACCCAGGGTGTCAGGTCACATCCCTGCCTCTGTCAGGGCATTTTCTGAGGTTTTGTTGTTTCTTTGTTTTTTGCTTGTCTCTTAGTGCTATTACATTTGTATTTGTCTTTGCTTTGTCTAATATTCCTAGTAAAGAACTGTTATTCCCACTCCCAAATCTTTGCCTGAGAGCCTCCAATTGCAAAATTATAATAATCTGAGGGAGGGGGTTTACATTCTCTATTCAAAGGGAGATTCCAGCTTTTTGTGGGCAGGTACCAGTCTTTCAAACCAAGACAGTGTGATGTCACCGTATCTGGCATATCCCTTTGGTCAGCTGGGGGCAAATGTCCTGGCTGTGCCTCCTAACAACTTCTGCATTCCCAGCCTACTCACTGGTGGGGTGGTGTGAGAGATAGAGAAGGCCTTGGCTCTGTGTCAGCACTTCTCAAAACTAATTGCAGCATCTCTGTGTTATCAACAGTTTTTATCATAGATCCAAAACACAGCACTGTAAAAGCTACTGTGAAGAAACTAAACTCTGTCCTAGCCAAAACCAGTGAAATATTCACCCCCTTTTTCACACCATTTACATCATGTTCACGTCCCACACTATAAAACAGATCCCTAAGAATCACTTCCTCCCATCCCATCCTTTTACATACACATACACAGGTGTCATTTCCATAGTTAATGGACCACCCCTGTGAAACATCCATAAAATGAACATAAAATACAATATTGACACAAATGTCCATTGTGTTTGTTTAGTCCATGACATCAATGTCCATCTGTTATGGCGGCCACTCCAGACAGCAGATTTCTGTGTATTGTGTAGCATTATGGAGCACCAAAACTAGCTCAAGTCAGATCACTGCCTCTCTTGCATTGCTTCTTGGGAGTCTCATCCTCTTGGTCCAGGGGGTTCCTGCTACAGTATTTTCTATTGCATGCAATTTAAATAATGGGCTGCAAAAATTTAAAGGTACACACATTACAATATCTGTTCCAGGACCATTTGCAGCAGGCCATAGGGTTTAACATTCCAGTTAATTCCTCCCCCATCTTCTACTTCAGTTTGGTTAGCAGCAAGAGATTCCTGCTATAATAGCTATTACTTGTGGCAAACACAGCAGTGGTGACATACACCTCCATATAATACTGGCATCATAAATCAGTGGCATTACACAGTTCAAATAATGAGTTATTTTCACTCAAAAGAGCTATGCACACTAGTTGAAGTCTCTTAACTTGTTCCATCTTGAATCTGAGCACAGGCATTGCATACTACAAAATTAAGAATGGCAAGAGCAATTTCAGAAACTGCAGTCAGAAAGAGATTAAATATATGCTCTCTATGTAGGAAGCCAGTAGTTTTTTTCATTAGCAACAGCAGTACATGGTTTTCCTTTCACAGTTCTGTTACATTAGTTGAATGCACTGCCTTTTTATTAACATTAAAATGTTGGACAAATTACTAAGGATTTTTTATCCCAAGGGCTGCAGTAGTTGGAAAAGTTTCTTTCATATGTCAGCCAAGAAGGGTAGTCCAGTATGGAGACTGAAAATAAGGGAGGGATCAGTTTGCAGACCTATATATCTTTGTATAAAACCACTTTACTTTTGATCAAAATCTCTAGTGTAGGATTTTCTATTTGTTTTTGTGCAGAAGGATCATAAGATGCTCAAATGTGATTTTTGGCAAGGCACACTTCCAGAATCCATTGATAGCTTTGCAGCCCACTCCATTCCTTGTTAGGCTGTTCAGTGAGTAGGCAATGAAAAATCTCCTCTGAAAAGAGATGAATTCCACCAGTAGCCTGGAAAATGTGTTCTCTTCCCTCTGCACTCACAGAAGATTAATGCCCCCCAAGGCTTGCCTAGCCTTAAATAACATTGAAAGAAGAATAGCACGTTCCCTGGTCTGATTTGTCCTAATCCAGAAAATTAAAATCCATCAGAATATAACTGTCTAAAGAAATTAAATTTGAATAAGTAATATTGTTGTCTTTGCTTATATATCCAGATAGAGTATGTGAACATCCCATAATCCAAATTAAAAGATATCCTGTTACCATGAAAATAAATTTTCAGGTGAGAGAGAGAGGAAGGATTAATTTTCTTTAAGTTCTCTTATGGATAAAATGCAGATCTACCTTAAAATTGTAATAAAATTTCTATTGGATCAGACTAATAGTACATCTAGTCCAGTACTCTGTCTCAGACAATATCAATGAGAAAAGCTATTCAAAGTATGTAAGCCTGCTCATTTTCTGCAGCCCACCCCTGTTATACTTCTCTTTACAACAGTAAACAGTATTACAGTACACCCCTGTTGTACTTCTTTTATATCTATAAATATTGTACTTGAGATTGGAAAGGGAAAATCCCTTCCCTAGTCCTTTTAGCATCCCTTTATAGATTTGCTGCCTGGGAATTTGTTCAATCCCTCTTTGATCTGGTTGATTCTGACTGCCACCAAATTCTCCTGCAGGAGAATGTTCCAGGAATTTACTGCCCGCCATGCAAAACTGTTCCTTCTCTTATGTTTTCAGCTGGTCTCCTATTGCTTCCACTGAGTATCCTAGTTTCAGTACTTTGGGACTTGGGAATTATAATACTACATTCACCTGTTCATTTCCTTCCTCCTATTTTCTTTTAACTGGACAGAAATTATTGTTTCTAATATGTCTCACCTGTCTTCCATCATCTTTAACTTTTCTGTATCTCTAAGCTAAACAACCTGAAATATTACAGTCCATTAAACAGCAGCTGATTTCAACAGTTCTTGATATTCATGTCAAAAGAGTGTAGGGAAAACAACATTTCATTGAAGAGTAGCCCAAAACCAGATATTGTACACCAACTGAAACTTTCCTCAATAAGGCTGAAGGATTCATACATCTTGAAGATTATTCTTTTATTCACACTTTACAGTAGAATATAGTTTTATATCTTTATGTAAATGAGAACTCCACTTAATCCTTCTATTTTGGTGATAAAACAACACTAATAACTTCTCTCAAATGTTGGTTATTGGAATCACTTTCACTGTTTTTTTCCCTGCTTTTTCTTTTTTTAATAATGGCAGGTTTCTCTAAATAGCATTTTGAGAAAATCCTTTGTCAAAGACCTTGAGATATTTTTCCCTGAGATTCTCCCCAAGGATTCACTCCAGGACTCACTTTCAGAAGTTTGTGCAGATATGGTGATTAATTTAGACCTTCTTATACTGGGGAGACTAGTTTCCTTGAATATCCAGACTGCCTTGACTTCCAGTGAAAATTCAGGACAGGAGTCCAAATTGAGTGTGGTTGTGAAGTCCCGATTTTTGTCCTAGAGCTGTAAGATTTAGGATGTTTCTTCCTTTGACTTCTGTCAAGAATAAATTGTGTACCTTGCCTCTTGATTCATTGTCCTGAAGAAGAGTTTTTCCTCTCATTATTTTTCCTCTCCTGATATATAAACAATCTGTAATTCAATATTTAAGATCAGATTCTGGAACTGAAAAGAAGGAAAGTTTTCTCCGAGTGCAACCAGAATGGTGGGCTGCACATTGACAGCTGTCTCACACAGTGGATGGGCATGAGCTTCACACCAAGCAATAGGAACCCATAGGTTAAAGATTCTTTCTCACCTCCTTTCCTCCTCAGCAAATCCATGCCTAAACAGAAGAGAAAATCACATTCCCTCCTCTCTGCAAAGAACACTGCAAAGACACTCTGCAAAGAAAGGACAGAAGAGCACAAGACATATCTTATTTTCATTACCTAGCCTACATCCAGACACAGTGGTGTCAGGATTTCTTGGTTGCTTGAACTAGGTTAAAAACATCAACCTGCCTTGCATCTACTCAGTGCATTCTGGCTCTGATGAGCACAGACAGGTTTTTGGTTTTTTTTTCTTTAATGAGAATGTATCTCCAGTACAGACAACATTTGCACAGCTGGCATGAATATCTCTGCACCTGATGCCAACTTAGCTCAATTAGCAGAACAAGAACATCATCGTCCTGCTTAAAATGAAGTCTGCCTAGATAAAAACATTTTAGAACAGTTAAGCTTTTAAAAACACAGCCTAAAAGAACCAAAACGCTCTCAGGTGTTGCTGGTACACATTAGTCATACACTGCCATACCCCTGCAACCTGAAGGTAAAAATAATTGTTAAGGTGCTGTTCTGAAAATATAGTAAGCACGTAGTGCAGGTGGACAGAATATGACAATACATACACCAAGACTTTACTGATATTAAATAAAAGGCAATACACAGAGTAGAGAAATACAAAAAATTATCATGAAATAAAGGAAGCGTGGGAAACTAGTTTAACTCAGCCACATAGGGAGGTACCAGGAAAGGTATGTTAGGGTCATGGCATTATCAAGTGACAAGCTAGGAAAATAATCATTATAAATGAGTATAAATGCAACAATATTGCATTTGTCAAGTCTAGGGGAAATAATGTTACTCATATTAAAACAAGATATAGCCTAACAAGCTTTAGATTTATAAAAGAAGTAGGAAAGCTAGTGAAGTTTTGAACCTAATCTGGATCTCAACATCTAAATTGGAAGTTGCCAATCTGTCGCTCCTTGGAATTTCAGTTAGATTGTGATGCCATGAGGGCTGCTGGGAAAACATGCTAAGACATTTTGCTGTGGCTACAGACAGCTGAATATCCAGAGGACTGCCATAAAGGCATAAAAGTGGCAGAGAGGCAGAAGGAGACATCAGGAGAAGCTACTGAGGCAGTTCTTGAAGTGTGCACCATGGTAGGAAGCATATAAGCATGGGTCTTCAGTCACTGTTCTGATTATTTCTCTTGCTTCCTCTGAAATAAACCTGATGCCATGGACCAATAGATTCCATAGGCTGGGTCCAATCTCTGGCCCAAGACATCAAATCATTTTTTATGAATAATATCCCATCAAGTTGTCAGATGGTCACACCATTTATGTTTTGAATTAGAACCTGAAAAGTCAAAATTCAGAGTTTAGATTATTAGCTTATTCTCTGTGTTCATCAGCTTTCTGTATCTGGATACAAAAGGAACACATCTGCACAATAGACATAACTATAGAGATTTGCACATAGCCTTTCTTCTGAAGGCATTGATTTAGGTACATATTACTTCAAATATGTTTTGAATGTATTACTAAATACAGTATTTATATTACTTTTGGTCATCCTGATCTTAGCTGTAGATCAATAATTTAATTATTAGAAAATTATAATCTTCCACTGATGTAATAGGTTATATTTTTAGTTTAAATCACTATATAAAGTGTTATTTGTATTCCTTATTCCAAAATACTCTTAAAATAAATTTTAGATAAGCTGTTTAATATTTACCAGGCACTTTCAATGGCTTAGTTGATGCCATCTAAATCCTTGGTCTATACATTTGGAAGTCAAATAAAGCAGAAATTTTGTTTTCTCAGATTCTTTTTCCATTAGTGTCATCAGTCACAAGTCAAGTTCAAAATTAGTGAAACATGACAAGATTGAATGCCAGTATAAGACAGACTTCTCCCGCTGTTTTATGTTCATTACACATCACATCACAAACCATTGTAAAGTCTACTTATGTTTGTTTTGGTTGACTTTCAATCTCACTGACTTCTTTTTTAATGCTAACAGAACATTTTACCAGCCTCTCCTTTACTCTTTTTATAAGTGTACAGATAATATGTATGTGAAATATGTATCAGGTCACTGGCATAATCTTCCATGTACAATTCTTCTTCTACAGAAGGTTATATTGTGTTATTATGATTCTGTATCTTAACTTTGTTTATACATCAGCATACTAATTATTGTTGCTTTTTTTATAGTATTACTACTATTATTTTTTTTTCTGTGAAACAAAGAAGGATATATCTGGAGGCCAAAATCAAACCTCTTGCTGATTCTCTCAAATGAAATTTGTGTGCTGCTTCCCTTCAGAAATGTGTACTGTCATATACAATATTCATAATATGGATAGATACTTCATATGAGAATAATTTAATTGTCTGTTCTCCTCAACCATTGTTTAATGAATTCCTAACAATCTGAGGGCAAGCTGTTGGAGGGCTATTATTAAATTTCATATTTGCTTTGCAGTTTTCCTGACTGCTGCTTCATCTATTTAGGAATATAATGACATTAACTTTTTCTTACAAATAAAAGCTTTGAATATTTGTTGTTCACAAAATGCAAAGTTTAAAGTTTCATTGCAGATACTTGCTGGTCATAAAAAAAACAAATTACCATTAAGATATATTTTCATTTAAATCCAAATTTTCCTGTCAGGAAAAATATTAAAACCAACAGGGAAATGTGAAATTGATAGTTTAGTATGCACTAAGAATATTTTAAAAGCTCCGGCAAAATTATTCTGTGTTAATTTCTGTAGGTATTAACATATTCTTAAATTATGTAAAATTCTTAAGTTATATTTCATACAGAAGTATGAACAACTGGGTTGTCATTCCAGATCATTGTTGTTGGTGGTGGTAGTAGTAGTAGTAGTAGCAGTAGTAGTATCTACAACTCTAGCCTTCCACCTTTTATTCATTCTCTTCTATAAACTAAATTAACTCAATCTTTTTGACCTCTCTTCCAGTAGAAGTTTTCTAAATATATAAGAATTCTCATTTCCCTCTTTGGACTGTTTCTCTTCTGCTATGTCATTTCACATCAAAATGAACACTGCAGAAATGAATACTGAGTGTTTTAAATGTGTCATCGGTGTCTTATCCTTCAAAAAATTGGGTGTCTTTCAGGCATCTCTGGTGGTTATAGACCAATTCTTAACTTTTTCAGTATTTTCCATTATTAATCAATTAAAACTGTAAGCTATTTATAAATTTATTCAATGTGTACATGCATTAAATACATTTATTAAATAAAAATACGTCAGTAAAATTAACACAAAGTCTGCAAGCTGGTCCCAGGAGCAATCAATACATATCAGGAGATTATCAGTGGGCAAGGGAAGGGTTACACATGTCGTCTATCTGGACTCCTGAAACGTCTTTGGCATGTTCTCCACAAAATCTTTCTCCCTTAATTGGAGACAGATTTGCAGAGTAAACTGTTTAGATGCATAAAAAAAGTGATGGGACAGTCACACCCAGAAGGTAATGGTCAACAATCCGGAGTCCAAACAGAGATCAGTCGTGTCCTTCAGGGGTCTGTATAGGTACTGGTGTTACCTTTGTAGACAGAGGGACTGAGTATAACCTCAGCAAATTTGCAGATGACACCAAGATGATTGTTTTAGTTGCCAAACCTGAGGGACAGAATACCATCCAGTGGGAACTGGACAAGCCTGAAAAGTGGGCTCATAGGAATCTCATTAGGTTCAACAAGGCCAAGTGCAAGGTGCTGCACCTGGGTAAGGGCAATACCCAATATCAGCACAGGCTGGGAATGAACAGATTAAGACTAGCTCTGTCAAGGATTTGGGGTGGATAAGGGGTTGAAAATTACCCAGCTGCACTTGCAGCCCAGAAAACCAAAGACATTCTGGGCTGCATCAGAAGCAGCATGACCAGCAGGGCAAGGAGGGGATTCAGCCCCTCTGCTCTGCTCTGGTGAGACTCCCCCTGCAGTGCTGCATCCAGCTCACTACGCATATTTTTATCACTGTGCAACAGTATCACTAATACAGAAACTTTTCTCAGAATGGCTGTTTTTTTCTTTTCAGAAATTTGTATAATTTCTGCAGATTTTCCTGGATATAGATACTTATATTTAATCTAAGTTGCACTTTAGTATTCAGCATTTTTATGAATCTAAGTGAAAGAAATATTTCACTGACTTCAGGAACCTAAATACTTATGAGGATCTAGCTCATGCATAACTAATGGCTCATGAATCATAAAATCTGTAAGGTTGGAAAAGATCTTTAAGATCATCAGTTCCAACTGTTAACCTAACACGGAAAAGTCCAACACTAACAAGTGAAGAAATCCTTCCTAATAACCAATCTAAACCCCCCCTGGTGCAACTTGAGACCATTTCCACTTGTCCTATTCCTTGTTGCTTGGAAGACCAACAACTACTTTGGTATAAACTCCTTTTAGGTTGTTGTAGAGAGTAATAGGATGAGGAGCCTCCATTTCTTCAGGCTAAACACCGCCAGCTCCCTCAGCCACACCTCGTAAGACTCATGCTCTAGACCCTTCACCATGAAGGGCAGCTTCATTGCTTTTCTCTGGACACACTCCAACACATCAGTGTCTTTCATGTAGTGAAGGGCCCAAAACTGAACACAGGGTTTGATGTGCCACCTCATAACATGTTATAGTTGCATTTGACACTTTAACAAAACTAGCAGCAGTTTGGTATATTCTCCAAGATATGTAAAGTCTTGAGCTGTTGCACGGCCAAAAACTCCTCTAGCAAACCTCAGAGGAGCAGAGAGATACAGTGAGTATTGATGTGTATGAACTTAGAACATCAGTCATGGGATTAGCACATGAATAGTAGGTCCTTTTTCCATGACTCATTTATCATAGAAACAAGACAGTTGTAGGTACAAGGAATCTCATGCATAACTTCCTAATTGCATGTAATTTGACTACAAACCAGCTACCTTATTCATAAACGTGACAGTCCAAGTGAGTCTTTTTTGAGCCCTCCCTACTAGACAGCCTGGATGCATGGCAGTGATCTCTCACTGAGCTGGGATATCTCTGAAGGCTGCTTCTCAAGGCATAGACCTTTTACCAATGATAGATCTTTGGATGAACCCAATTTGAATTCTCTCTTTAATGAACATCAGATGGCTCTACCTTTGGACAGGGAAGCCTCAAGGTCTGAGAAACCTTACCTGAGAGCAAGAGAGCACCTTCCTCTTAAGAAGAGAAACCTTACCTGAGAGCACCTTCCTTACTCTAGGTGGAGAGACCTGTTAATTAAAACCGATCCTCAGTAAGTGACTGATGGCATGCTGAATTAATAGAAACATTACTAATCATGTAGGTATTCATTATTAATTATTACAAACTTTGCACATATAATCCCGTAGACATAAGTTGTTGACCAAGTCTGGGACTAAGTCTGGATCGAGGTCTCCTAGACTCCTCTCTGAAAAGGAGTTTAAAAAGCAAGAGAGTCCTTTCAGAATCTTGTGACTCAGTGGGAAGACCTTAATTGTCTTTTTACATCTCTGATCTCTGTAAATTATTCTACCTCAATTCTATCTCAATATTCCTTTCTATGTTTCTTTCACATAAGAACTGATAGTGAACCTTGCTATCAAACCTTAAGTCACCCTTTCATAAATTTCTATTAAAACCACTTTAGCTAATACTTTTGATGGTGATTCTTTGAGAAATCCAAACCACTCATTCAATAAAAATTGATGTATTCAGTAGGATCCTAAATCAGGATTCCCAACACCTGTGCCAAATCCAGGGTGAGTATCGCTTCCTTAGTCCTGCTGGACACATTATTTCTGATACAATCCAGGGTGCCAGTGGCCTTCTTGGCCACCTGGGCAAGCTACTGGCTCATATTCAGCTGGCTTTTGACCAGCACCCACAGGTCTTTTTCTGCCAGGAAGCTTTTCCAGCCATTCTTTCTCAAGTCTGAAGCAGTGCATGGAACTGTTATAACCCAAGTGCAAGACCTGGCATTGGCCTTGTTGAACCTCATCCAATTGGCCTCATCCTATTGATCCAGCCTTTCCAGATTATTCCATAGAGCTTTCCTATCCTCCAGAAGGTCAACACACCTGCCCATCTTGGTGTCCTCTGCAAGCTGCCTGAGGATGTACTTAATCCCCTCCTCCTGATCACTGATGAAGACATGAAACACAACTGGCCCCTATATTGAACCCTGGGGTCCCCCCACTAGTGCCTGGCTGCCAACTGGATGTAACTTCATTCATCACCACTCTCTGGGTCTGGCCATTCAGGCAGTTTTTTATGCAGTGAACAGTGAAACCATCCAGGCCATGAATGCTGTGGAAAATGGTGTCAAAGATTTTACTCAAGTCCAGGGAGACAACACCCACTGCCTTTCCTTCATCCACTAAGTGGGTCACCCTGTCTTAGGAAGAAATCAGAAGATTCAGGCAGGACCTGTCTTTTATAAACACATGAAATTGAGTTGAACTTCAACTGAGCAAGAATTCAAGTGTTTTTCAGATTTGTTGAAAACTTTTTGTTAGCCCGAGTGATATCCTTCCAAGTGCCTCCAGGCTAGAGGAGAATGTAGGCAGAGAGAGAGTGGGAAATGTATATTTGAAATATTTTCTATATTTGTGTTCGTCTATGTGCACTGTCTCTAAGTACTGTTAAAAATAAAGCAAGCTGGGGTCGTAAACACCTGATGAGCACATCCACTATTTGCAAGAAATCACTCATATAACTGCATTGTGAAGCTGATCATGCAGTGTATAAAAAAAAAACCAAAAAAACTCAGCACAATAAATGCTGTGTTGTATTATATCAGGTCAATAAATACAAAGCAATGAAATACTAAAAAAAAAAAGCACTTTATAAGAATTATGATGCTGGCTGCATGTTTCAAAGAAACAAATTATGTATCAGTGTGCTCCATAATAATAAAAAAAAAANAAAAAAAAAAAATTTTTACTTTTCTCAAAGAAAACTGTTTTCTTTGCAATAATTGACTGACCATTTTTGTGTCTACCTATGTCTCTCCCAAAATAAAGATGAGAAATAAAATGCTTCCTAAAATCCTCTGTAAAGGTAGTATTTTTCAACAATCTAACTATCTCTGCTTTATGTTTTTTTTAGGGTCAATTATATGAGCAAAAGGAAGACTAGAAACCACAGAGAAACTTACTGAGTCCCTTTATAAACTCTGGACATAAAAAGAATTTCAATCTTGTCAGAAACATCTTTTTCAATCAAAAAGTATGAGACTTTTAAAAGAACACAAAATTTTCAACAAGGCATGGGGTTCGCAGCCCTACAGTGTTGGGCAGCAAGACTGTTCCAATTTAATACACACTGTGTGTGTATTAAAAAGCAGATCAGATACCACTGCATTTTGTCTAAGTGACATTCAGCAACAGTTCAGCTTTTTCACTCATGCAAGCATGGGTCTCATTAAGAGAGGTCTATCAGATTCAGAAAGTAACAGCATTTAGCACAATGCACGCTGCTCCCACCCACCATCTGCAGTCCAGCTGTCTGTCTGTCTGTCTGTCTGTTTGTTCCTCTGTCTGGAAACTTGCTGGCATGCTCAGGTGCTGAACCCACTGCACCCTTTGGCCAATATTTAGCCAGCATTTCCAGATTCTCAGAAGACAATATTAGCATTTACAATACATGTCCTGCTGGCTGTACCTGCTTATGCAGAGAGCCTTGGCTTTGTGTCACAGCTCTATTCTAGTCTTGTAGGCCCAGCTTAGCCCTGGTTTAATGACTGGAGCAACTTCAAAGATGTTGCCCTCATATGAGATATACTTTGCTGAAGGGCTCATGCTCACCCTTTTTCTTTCAAACTCCTCTTTGTAAGCTTTCCATCATTACCTGCTTTTCATCCTCATGCCTTCCACATTCTTAAATTAAACCACTGGCTTTGCCATGTTTCATTTACAACAGCATGAGATTCTCATTATCTTTGTAGCAGAACTTACCCTATCTTGCATTGCACATTCTTTCATCTCTGCTCCTGATATATTGTCTGATGTAAACTCCAGGGTGGGAAGGTCTGGGTTTTAAATCTCTATGAAGTGCTATTTGATATTAAAGTGATACATACATATTTAATTAGAATATGCATAAAAATAATTACCAATATTCTTAAATGACCTGAATACAAGATGTTCTGCTTTTAGATCTAAACTCCTTTTCTTCTCTAAATATAAGCCCAGACATTTGCATCAATATTTAAAAAGATTTGGAAGAGAATGTCTCTAAAAAGAATCTTCCAAATAGAGATGTTTATTCGTGGCAAAGTATTTCATTCCATTGTGACTCACACTTTGAGACTGAACAAATCTTCCATGTAACAGAGCAGGCAAGGACAGAAAGTTTATTGGGAGCCATACAACAACCTTGTACCTCACTATCCAGATGGAATTGTCTGTCGACAAACTTTTATGGTCAGATATAGCAAACTCTGCTTGACTTCAAGACAATCAGAAGCACTGAAGTCTAAGACAAAATGAAATTTCCTTAAAGTAAGCCTTGTTGTGAGATGCTAAATTAGACTCAGCATGGGGATACAGAGGCTATGCAACTGCTGAGCAATATCAGAGCAGAATGATCTCATGACTCTCTGAGAAAAGAGCAATCACAGATTTGCTTTCTATATAGAAATATTCAGACACATTCTAGTTACCAGCACACAGAGGCACTAAGTGAATAAAAGTTTGGATAGACAAGTCCTCAGATAAGGTGTGAGATTGCTGAATTTAGATCCAAAAATAAAAAAAACAGTATTATTTGCTTAATAGGTCCAGGGAGATTTTGTGGAGTCTTCTCACTTACTCCCCTTATTTACTTATTTCCCTGGGATAATGCAGAATTAATGGGAAAGGATCCTAGGTATAAGAAGACTTAGTAAAACATAAGCAAAAAGAAATCAATAACAATAAAAATATATTAAGGAAACAAGCCTAAAACTAGTTAAAATTTTCCTCAGAAAAATGAAACCTTCACAAGAAAGAAGACCATAACCTTTCCCCCACCCCCCAAATGAAAAGAAAAATAAAGAGAAAAAGAGAAAGACCCCTAATGGGGAAACAGATGAACACAGTAGAGTAATTAAGAAAAGGTCAGAAAAAGGCCCAAGGATGCATATCACAGGTGGATGAGTGGCTTCCGTATCTAATCCTGCTCTACTGCAGTTATGTTCTGTCACTCTGAAACTGAGGGAACAGGGAGGATAAAGGCAGGAAATAATTTGTGTTGGATGTGATTGATGGTGTTTTGAGGTGAATTGGCTGAATGATATTCAGGGGAATGGTTACACCAGCTCTGCCCAAGGGTTTATCTAGCCCAGTCCCCCGTCTTCAGGTGGATCCCAGATGCATGCCTAGGTAAGGCTGATATATAAATGTACTTCCTTATGAAGTGTACTTCCTGATGTTATTCTACCTTGGGCTATTGATGTCTTTCCAGTAACGCCCTGAGGATCTCTCTTCCAAGTATTTGTCCAGTTTCCCTTTGAACTTAGGTAAATTTCTTGCATCCATGATACTTTTTGTCCTCACTCATTGCAGAAATAGTTCTTGGGGTTTTTTCCTTTGTTAGTTGTTGTTGTTTGAAACTTAAACCTCATAGCTTCACTTCTGTCTTTTGTGCTAGAAGAGACAGGGAGCTGTTATGGTCTACCAGTTCTCTCTCTGCTTCTAGTATCTCTAGCTCATCTCCTTTTCTTGCAGAACAGTCCTAATTAACTTATGCCTCCCTCTTGCAGATTTTATTCCACACCTTGTTGTCCTTTTCTGTCCCTACTATTATAATGGCCAATCTCTCAGCATCATAAGTTCTTATTCAACTCTTCAGTTTTCTTTCATTTTTTTATTACTATGGATAAAATAATGTTTTCAGCAGATTTTCATCTCTTTTCAGTAGGCTTTTATCTCCATTATTGTTCTCTGGATGTTATAATTACGTTGCACACACAATTGAAGAAGAGAAAAGTCTGTCAAAAGTAAGCACTCTTAAATTTACAAGAGAAGTGAAAGAGGTGTTTGAGGTGTTTTTATGTTCAAAAGTTAAGAAAAATTCTTTCAAGCGCACACCATTTTTCCTCCCTCTGCATATTTGTCATACCCCTACATAAACTTCCATTACTCACTGCCCAAGACATTGAGCTAATGACTCACGTACCCCCTCACCCTGGAGGCAGGTCACTTACAGCCTTCTGGCTAAGCAGCATCTTTCACAAGCTGGTTTGTTGTTCCATAGTAGTGTTTCTTGAAGAACTCTTCTTTGCAGTACAATAAAGTAAAGAAGTAAACAAGAAGTGAAGAAGTAAACTATGAAGTAAAGTAGTAATGAACAATTCTTTACAGTAAGAGAAACATCAGTTCTCCAAAAGAAGATTGACTAACCTCCCTTTGAGAAGATTTTATCTCCTCATATATTCACACACTAAAAATATGCAGAAAGGTTTAGGAAAGGCAGATCCTGCTTGATCAATCTGATCCCCTTCTATGATGAGGTAGCCCACTCAGTGGATGAGGGAAAGGCTCTGGATGCCATCTCCCTAGATCTTAGTGAAGTGACATCATTTTGCACAGCACACTCCTGAAGAAGACAGCAGCCCATGGCTTGGGCAGGTGCATCCTTTCCTGGGTTAAAAACTGTCTGGATGGCCAGGCCCAAGGAATGGTGGTGAATGGTGCCTCATCCAGTAGGTGGCCCATCACGACTGGTGGCCCCAGAGCTCAGCACTGGGACCAGTCTTGTTTAGCATCTTAATTGACGATCTGGATGACGTGCACCCTCAGCAAGTTTACACAGGTTGTGCAGGAGTCTTGATCTGCTGAAGGGTGGGAAGGATTTGCAGAAGGGTCTGGTAAAGCTGGATCAGTAGACTAAGGGAAGTTGTGTGACACTCAACAAGGCAAGGTGCCAGATTCTGCACCTGGGTCACAGATTTGCTACAGGCTTGAGGAATAGTGGTGGAAAAGGACTCAGGAATGTTGATTGACAGCCAGCTGAACATGAAGGCAGTTGAGTCACCACCCCTGGAGGTATTTAAAAGACGCGCAGATGTCGTCCTTTAAGACATGGGTTAGTGGTGGACTTGGCAGTTCTGAGTTTACTCAGTTGCACTTGATGTACATCAGCTGTACTTGATGCACTTAAAGGACTTTAGCAACACCAGTGACTTTGTGGTTCTATGATTCTATTGGAGAGGTGAGAATGTGCTTCATTTGTATGGACAGATCACTTTTGGACAACAGAAAATGCAGTCAAAATATACCCTCAGTGTGCCAGGCTATATCTGCACTGAGACCTGACTGACTGCCATCCCTCGAAACCTGACAGAAAAAACAATATATTAATAGGGGTGACATTCACCTGAGTAAATCATTGAACTTGAAGTTACTTTCCCCATTTACAGAAATCAAAACAGCTTCCCCAGACCCCAGCAACGAGCCATTTACCAGTTCCAGTGGAAAACTTATCTTTCCAACCTTTCTTTCACCCATATGGACTTTAAGACTGAACACTACCAGATCCACAATATACTGTAATAGGCTGTGGCAATTATCAGTACTGTATAGCTTATTTACATACTGGGGGACAACTGCAATGAAAGCTACTTGCTTGCATTATTTTATTTAACAAAAAATGCCTTTTTCTTTCTTGAAATGGAAGTAAGTATCTGGTTGGTGAGGTTTTAAAGCCCCATATTGTATTGTTTTCATTCTGTGTGCCACAATTCCAATTGTTTTTCTCTTAAAGTATCATTAATGTGACTTTTAAATATTTTTAGATTCTCTGATCTGGGCCTTTTACTATCTTAGATAAGCTCAATATATCTGAACTGATAGATCAAGGGAATCTATTTAGTTTCTTTAAATATTTAATGCATTTTTTTTTCCTGAACAACACCACAAGATCCTATGAGGCAATGCCCCATTTAAAGAGAATATGGAGAATATGTCTACATTATCCAGAGAACTACAATTAAGAGGATTGGTATGGATTTTGTGTGATAAACTGATGGTATAAGTGGAACCTAAAGCTGTTAGATGTATTCAGAATGTATATGGGGTGGAGAAATAATCAATCAATACCTTCCGATTCCAGTACAGTGTATCTTTTCTAAACAGACTATCACTGACCAGCTCCTGCCTTTAAGATCCCACTTCACAGCTATACAATAGCACAGACATTAATTTGCTCTTCTAAGTTGTGTGGTGGCTGTGCACAAACATATGTGCTCTTCCATATGTTATTACAGTTGACTAAAGTTCTCAGCTTGCAGGGCATCTTTTTGTTATACATGGCCTCAGACCTCAGACTTTTTTTCTTAGTTTCCCTAAAGTCCCTTAAATATTACTATATTTACTATAAACAAATAAATAAATAAATATTTATTAATAATATAAATATTTCCATATTTACTGTGGTAAGGAGCCAGACCACATCACGATGATTCTAATTTCTCTAGGTAGTGCTTTGCTTAAGGTAGAGATATTTAGGCTGATAATTTGTACTGGTGGTGTACAGAACGCACATACATGATGAAGTCAAAGATCATTAAAAAGGCCACTGTGGACTACAAACACCTTCACAGTGCTACTATGGCTATTGCAGCAAGTCCAGCTTATGTAGTCCACTGATTCAAGGCTGAGCATGGGACATGATTTTCCATACCGTTTAATTGCAATCCAACTGCCTGTCAGATTTTTGCACATGCCAGCTAACACCTTTATAGCAAACATGAGGGCACATTTTAAGGTGTTAGCATGATACAGGGAATGTTCCCAATATCTAGTACAAAAAAAACCCTGTTCTTTCCAGAGAAAAAAAGGATTTTGGTTGGACCAAATTTGTACATTTGTAATTTGCTCTCAGAGGTGCATTAGATACCCAAGTGGTTCCACATGAATGAGGGTGAGCACGAAAGACACTGCAAAAGTGCAAAAAGCTACCATGCTGATGAATCAGGCTTGCTTCCACTCCCAGAAACAGCTCAGTGACTCAACACTGCCCATTAGAAAGCTCAATAGAAATCTGACCTGTCATTTTCAGAGGGGCAAATGTACAAACCAAGGAAATTAAAGTTAGGGTCATATATAAAGCATCAAAGTAAAGACCGACCTGTCATCAAAGAACATTTGCTTTCCCAATTATTTGGTGAAGCAGACTGATAATTGAAGTGTTCAATGCACTACAGTTAAGAAATCTGAGCTAAACAGAACACCTTATACCCATCCTGCCCATTTATGTACGGCTTATACTGTTCTCCAGATGGATTTCTCATAGAAAACTACTTGTGTATGTATATAGTATATCTGAGCCTTCAGCTGCTTAATCACACTATGGACATGGAGTGTGCAAAAAACTCAAAATCATTAACTAAGCCTGTATTTAGACAATAATATAAAAAAGCCGTTTGATTTTCAGTGGTGCTAAGCAACAGCAGCTTGAAAGGATAATACAGATACCTTCATGACTTTTGAAACATTTGGCTTTAAAATTATCTCTTTTTCTTTCTTCCTGATTTCCTTAACTTCAAATCCTCTCTGCCAGCATGAGTGCTCAGATTATTGTCTCTAGCATATGTTCCTCATGCTTCAGTCAAAAACACATTGGCAAGTTTATTTCATGGCCAAAGCAAAGTACACAGAGTGAGGTGCAAAGCCACATCCTGAAAAATTCAGATTCAGAACATAAATCTAGATGTATGTTGACACAAAGTCAATTCTTGTCTTAAAAATAAACTGTCTGGCTCAAGCTAAGTTATGAAAAATAACACAAGTATTTCTAAACTCCCTATCACCTCTACTTGCTTATGAAATTTAGACAGGACATGAAAACACACGAGATGAAGAACACACATGTATGCTTCTCTGCGCTACTTTCTTAATTGACTATTTGAGTGATCTGCATAGTCAAAATTTGTTGGTTTTCGTGGGTGCTGCTGCCTTGCCAGTATGAGCTGATGGACAGAAAGACTGTAATATTTTTACAAGAGTTATAGCTGTAGAAATAAAATTGTTGTATTGGCCCAAATACAAGCTCTCTTTAAGAGCAGACAGTTCTGCTTTCCCAATATCTATCTATCTATCTATCTATCTATCTATCTCATCTCATCTCATCTCATCTCATCTCATCTCATCTCATCTCATCTCATCTCATCTATCTCTAGCTCTCTTTTTTCCTTTTAGTCCCCTCTTTTATTACCTAATACTCATACTTTGCTGTCACTCATTTAACTAAGAAACATTTGCCTTTTTGTTGTTCCAGTTGGGAGAAATAAGTATATTCCTTTCCTCCTTATTGTTCCATCCCAAAGATGGGGAGGGAGAAGGAATGGAAAGAATAAAGTATGTTTTCCTATTCTGTTCCATCCAAGTCAAAACTCCTTAAAGATGCTGTTGACTTCCCCTGGTTTGACTTCATTTTAGATAACTTTTTCCTTGATCCCTTCCCATCTGCTTTTTGCCCTCTCTGCTTCATCAAACTACCCTATTTCTTTTTAAAGCAATTCACGACCTTGGTTTTTCATCCATTTTCAATTATAGGAATCAGTATTCTCCTCTGCATTGTACTGAGGTTGTCTGTTCAGGGGTTGCCAACTGACCCTTAGTTTAGCCTAAATCCTTTCAATGCTGGTTTTGTCTTTTGCTTTTTAGACTCCTTGATTGTAGGATTCACTTCTATCAGATATTAGAACTGTAAAGTCAGCACAGCTCTTTGGGGGAAAAAAAAAGAACTTTTCAATTTAATTTTAAGACTCACATCTCAATCTCAAGTTCAGAACATACCTAAGTTTTTGTTTGAGGCTTTTTTAATATAAGGTGTTTCAAGATACTTTGTATGGACAGCATTGTAAAAATTCAATTTATATGTGTATTGTAAGGTGAACTCCATCTCCTATAAAGCCCCAAACCCAGATTTTGCTTGATCTACTTCTATAATGATAGATTTCCTACCAATTTTTGCATGACTCATGTAAGCTTGTGCCTTTCACATAAAGCAAACACATCACAATCCCTTTTTGATTGTGTTTAAAGGGTGGCAGAGTTAACTTAAGAAGCCAATCAATAGCCTAATGCTTTAACACTAATGGGAGTTTTACACATACAAACATCTGTAAAGACACACAACCCTGTGCTAATATGTAGGGTATTATTGTGTCTTTATTCGTAATTGCTCCTAATTACAGTCTCGTCTAGTAAGCATATATTTACAAATGAAGGAAGAATTTAATGTAAAACAAGAGTCAGATTTACTAAATCCTCATCTGGCACACACAATTTTCAATAACCATGTAACCCTCCATAATACAACTAAGTTATACAATTTTTTTTCCACATAATTGAATATTCACTTCACATTTCTAATCAGTGTAATATGATACAGTAAGTTCTGTGTAGATAAATGCAAAGGGATGCACACAGGAGAAAACAAATCTAACCTTACATACAGAATGATGGGCTCTGAGATAGCTATTGCTACTCAGGAAATACATCTTGGGTAATTATATATGTTTCTGTGAAAATATCAACTTAATGATAGTAGCAGTCAAAAAGCAACTCAAATGGTATGACTTAATGGGAAAAAATTCAGAACAAAACAGAGAACACTGTCATGCTATCGTATAAATCCATTGTGTGCTTTTATCTTGAATACTGTGTGCTGTGTGACTCCCCCGTCTTAAAAAAAGTATATAAAAGAACTAGAAAATGGAAAAAAGGAACAAGGATGATCAAAATGAGGGATTCTTCAGCCTGGAAAATACAACAAAGGTCTGCAAAATTATGCACATCATGAAGAAGATGAACTCAGAGTGATTTTTCATTGTCTCTTCTAATATAAGATCCGAAGAATCTTAAACGAAACTAGCACAGGAGGCTAGAGCAAAGAAATTTTTCGTAGTATGGCTAATTAAACTTTGGAACTGTATTGCACCAGACATTGTGTATGCTAGACATTCACAGGAATTCAATAAGAGAGCAGACAAATCCATGACTGAGGAGAGGAGAGAGAGGGAGGGAGAGAAGAAAACCCAACATCAAGAGCTATCAAATATTAAGATACTTTCTCTGGCTCAAAAAATCCTTTAGCAGTAATTGATGGGAGCTGGGGGAATGTATTTAAGAAGCTTACCTCTGTTATTGCTATAGTAAGAAACAAGGTAATGGACTAAGATCTCTGAACCAAATTATGGACTTTATGTTTTGGTTTTAATAATTTACTTCCCTATGCCACAGAATTACCATTTTAGTATATATTTCTATTAGTGGAATTTTTTGATTTTGGGTTTTTTTTTCCTAGCATTGCAATTATGTATTTAGCACTACAATCTACCAAGTACAATTTGTCCATTGTCCCTTAATATCTAATTTCCACTAAATCTAATGGAGGTAGCCATCTAATTCACTCTATTTATAAACCCCAATTATCACCTCTGTGTAACTTTGATAAATAACATTAAAAATGTTCCCCATTGTTATTTTGTAATACTCTCCTTAAAGTTTATTTGGTCTCCCTGCAATTTGCAAACAAGGTGACTAATATAGACATCTGATTGAGGGTGCAAACATATTAACAGTTTAAGCACAGAACTCTGAAAGGTTAACCAGTCTCACAAGAATGCTTAAGCTAGCTAAATAGTTAATAAAAAGAAATAGTTGCTTCCAGCAACCTGCATTTAATTATGACAGAACTTAAGAAGGAACTCACATTTCTCATAAACAGCAGGAAAACCTATCACATGTCACTGGTTTCTAGACTAACTTCAAGTGCTTGCAAAAAGGTGTGTAGTGGGATAGCTGTCTAGGTTACCTCTATATTTAATATATTCTTATGAGAGTAATTAAGCTCTTCCACTTTAGACACATGGATTGTGCAGAATTCTGGAAGTATCTATTTCTGTCTGGAGAAGACAAAGAGATTCTGCGTTGTCTCAAAACTGGATGAGTGTCCAGTATCCCCTCCCAGTGAAAAACATCACCCCTTGCAATCTACTGAAGGTACTTCCACTGATGATAGAAGGAAAGACACTGACTTAGGTTGTTTTTCAATCTACCAACTGCAGTCTCTCGGGGTGATTTCAAAAGGGTCAAAAGAACCTGACAATTATTTTAAATAGCTTGCCAAATTCCAGTTGATCCAGGAGAGCAGGATAAAAATTGGGTGCAGTTCCTGAAAACCTGCCAAGCCGGTCATTTTACACTCTCTTTTTCAGGTTTATCAACATTGTGGTGCCTGCCCAGAGAGGCAGATGGATACAGGAAAATCAAGACAAATTCTTAAGAAAATGGAAAAACCTTGCTTTACATTGATCTGAATTTCCTTATTGTAGGCAGATCTCTCTTAACATTTAATGTATCTAAGTAAGTCAATGAAATTAGCTTTTTTGTTGATAGAAATAGGCTTGTTTGGTTGGGTTTCAGGTTTTTTTGTGGGTTTTTTTGGTTGGTTGGTTGGTTTTTGGGGTTTTTTGGGAGTGGTTTTTTTTGTTTGTTTGTTTGTTTGTTTGATTCCTCTAATTGGGGTTTTGGGTTTTTGTTGACTTTGCTGGTTCATTTTTGTTTGGTGGGCATGTTTTGTCTTCCTTTTTTTGGTTTTGTGGTGGTTTTTTTTTTTCCCCCTGATTAAAAAATTTGTAGTACTGGGCAAAAGCTTACACTTCCAGGGTATCATATTGCTTAATCTGGTTAACTGAAGTCAGGACCTAGACTCACTAAGTAATATCCAATAGTTTTGCTTCTGTGTAATTACCAGAGCAAACTGGATACGGAGTATAGCAGAGAGGCCTCTAGAATGTGATATTATTGCAAATAAGCCATTTCTATATTATCCTTTTTCAGACATTTCCAAATGATTTTGTCATTGTTCCAAGTAGAATTAATTGCTATGTTTCTATGAAAACTCTGCTGGTTCTCATGGTTCCTGTGACTTGATAATAATTGCTGTGGAATTGTCTTAGGGCAAACTGTTCTTAGGAACCAAGTGGGAATTTAGTATGCAATGGCATGATACATAATAATGACTGAAGAACAGTGCTGTGGTGTGAGAGACATAGCGGAATTCTCAGAAAAAAAAAAAAAAAGACAAATTGAAATTCAGAATGTGTTTCTGAGTAACATACCTTAATACCGTACTAAATTTTGGCTATATTATATTATGATATGTTGGAGCCTGAACTCTCTTTAAATTTAACAGTAATTGTTAAAGGCCAATGGTTGCATCTGTTTCAGATGTAAAAATATTTTAATTATTTTTTTCCTTTTTTTAATCTTCTTTTACCGGTATAGCTCTTCTTTTTATTCCACTGCATTAACAGAGCATGACATTATCCCTGAGCAGGAAGCATCATCAGAAATCCTGTTGCATCATTTTGAGAGGCCTATGATGTCAGGAAAATTCAAACCTCCAACACAATGGAATCACATTCCATTCCATTCTCTCCAAGGCAAGGAAAATGACCCAATGTATGAGCTTGAATCCATGAGTCAGAGATTTAAGGGCTATATCCGACAGAAAATCAAAGCCTTTCTGAGTTACGTAATTTAGCAACTAACATTAGTCCCTTACTTTATGCTGTGGTCTGTAGAAAATTACTTTGTCCATGTATTCCTGGCTTCTTCTGTATGGTGAAAATATACAACCCTACTTCTATGGAGTGTCACAGACACAAACCCATCATCTCATGCTTGCCTTAATCTCATTTCACAGAGATATAGAAATGTAGAAAGAACAGGAGATGGAGGTGGTAGCTGTCCATTTGGACTTTTTGCATGGAAGATTACAGTTCATGGATTGTTTTTTAGCCTGGAATTCCCCTTGGCTCATCTACAGTTGGCCAGGAGTTGTTTCCAACATGAGCTCCTAGTCCGTGATATGCTGAAACAAAATGTTTATCATCCCTGGCCTATAAGCTGTTTAATAACTGTGGCATAAAAGAAGGAAGAAGGGTGGAAATGCAGGACATATTTGTAGAAGATTTGTCCCCAGTTTCCTTAGGGTTTTTGTTGGTTTGTTGTGGGTTTTTTTTTTTTCCTCAGTAGTCTTATTTTAATAACATTTTGCTTCATTATTTTAATATTCCTTCCTGCATACAAAATTATTGAGGCATGTGGTAGGTTGCAGAATACAAGGAGTTATTCTGATCTGTACTGAATGCTGAAGTTACCTACAGCTTCCAATAAGAATACACAAGAGATGATTTCTTTTTCATTGTGAAAGCAGCTGCATTGAAATTACTGATCTCCTTGCCTAACCCAGATTTATTTAGAGAAATAAAATTGTAATCTGTCTCTTCTAATGAGAGAGTAGAATGCTGTCCACATCATATACTAATCCATTTTAAAGCAGGGACACTGCGTATAATTTTTTACATAAATAGAAAAAAGTAATCTTATCTACTGCATATGCCCCTTTCAAGTGTTGTGCCGGTTTAGTCAGACTAATGCTGTTGACGGAAATTTCTCCACTTAGATAAGAAGGAAAGATGAGAAGAAGCATTGCAATGGTGATAGAAAAGCTTTATATAATGAGACAAATCCCAGAATCTCTAGGGAGCTCATTCAGCATGGAAACCATTTCATGTTTCTTTCATTGTGAGAATGATATTTCAGCTATTAAAAGTACAGAAGTCAGATTGTCCATGAAGTTACTTTAATAGGATGATTCTGAGTGGGTTGCCATTTGGTTTTGAAAGCAAGAGGATAGAAGCCTATTTTTTCAACCATACCATGCTTCAAACAATTCCAATCTATCACAGGCTTTAGAACCTCTGATTGTATAAACCTGTCAAGGCGTCAAGGCATTACAACATAAACAGCGCAATCTACCAGAGCTGCAAAGGTATTATTTGGTAGTCTATTTAGTTTCATAGACTTTTTCCAATTCCCTGACACCTTAAACAAAATATGACAGGCATTTATACTACATAGTATACAAGAAAGATCACTTTGTGGAAAAAAACCTCTTATCTAGGGGCTTCACCAATGAGGAGAGAAAAGACAAAATAATGGAAACTGGCAACACTTTGTGATATTTTGTATTATTTTTTGAGGTACACAAGCAAGGTCATAATTCCTGTGATCTTTGCGAAGATATCTTTGCTGTCCAAGCTTTGTTTTACACAAGGAGGGAGGCTGCCTATCAGAGACATACAAAATGACCTATGCTACAATAAAGTTGAGACAAATAGAGTTGTTTGTTCTGGAGAGTCAATTTTTATTTTTTGTTGAAGACTTTTCTTTTATTCTGGGATTTGTTTTTCTCTTTTCTATCCTGTGTCTTTTTAGGTGTTACAGAAGATCTTGTTTCAGTACATAGTCTGAAGTGTGGTGTCATATACACTGATATGTCACCCTGTGCGAAGAGGGGTACTAGATAATCCTTAGGAAGAAAAAGAAAAAAAATTTCTGAAAATAACTGAAGCTTAAAGCCAAACTATCTTTGGCTCAAATATCTATTTTCTATACAATAATTATCCTATGTAAACTGAGCTCTCCTAACAGAAAATATCCCGAGGTGAGTTTGAAACACAGCATTGTAGTTCATAGAACTGGACCAAATTTCACAAAAATAGACCATTAACAAGTCTCCCCGAGTATTAACTTGAATAGCACAGGCTGATCACACGGGAGAGCATGCTGATATGAAGAGAGACAAGTATACTTTCAAGGGACTGAGATTTGAAATATTGATTCAGTCACATTAATTGAATTTTTGCCTTGAGAAGTGATTACAAAAATGTTTCTCCAATATTAATTTGTATCTGCTTTGGATAAGATTAACATTAATTTCTTCACCAGTCCCCATTACTCTTTTATTATTCATTAGCATCTCCCTTTGCATGTGTAAAAGACCTTGATGAAGCATGTTTATTCATAGACTAACCTTTTTAAATAATTCTAACAGCTCTCTAACAGAAACCTTCCTGGCATGCTGAATATCTCATCTTTGTTTCATTATTCAATCCTTGTGCTCTATCCTCCACTTGAGATGCTGAACATGAATCATACTGCTCTTCCTACTGCTCTCTTCCTCCCACTGAAATGTCCTCTGCAGCCTGATCCCACAGGATAGCTCTGTTCACAAACCACTGCAGCAAATTGTCTCCTCTCCTCCTAGAATCTAAGACAGTATAATTTCCACAGAGCTTGAGAGCAATTATTGATTTATGCTGTCCTTAGTTCATCACATATTTGTTATCATGTTTTGATTCATTGTTCATTTACCTCTCATTAGAATATTTGGTGTGAGCTAGTCTTTGATGAGAGCTCTAGAGGCAACATTTTATTTTTTGTTTTGTGTTTACAAACTTGTGACTATTTTTTTGAAGCAGACAACAGGCAGAGAAAAAGGGGAAACATAAGAAAATGAACAAATCAATTAATTTCCTGTTTCTGTGTAAAATTTATATACTTATTTCCAATATTTGCTAGTTTTTAATGAAAATGCGTTGCAAAATTCACTACAAAAACCTTATTTTAAAATACATAACACATACATACAGTCACGTTTCTGATAAGCCCTCCTTCCACAGCAATTATATGTAGCTGCCTCCAGCAAAATGCTGTCATCCCTTGCATTATCTTTTTGTATTTATCTTGCTAGAATACCCAAAGGCACTAATAAAGAAGGTGTTACAAATGCAAGGTCTGATTCCTGCTCTAAAGAGCTTACACATTTTAATTTTCCACCCTAAAAATAAATGAGTGGACTATTTCTTTCCTTTTGCAATTAAGTTTAGGAAGAATTTCAGAAAAATACATTGAGAGTGCACTTAATTTTCACATATCTGGAAAAATAATCGATTTCATGAAGGAGAAAAAGTATACATTTATGTAAATTATATTTTTTTTAAGAGTCAAGCAATATAACTAGATATTGAAGTAGCCAGAACTGCAATAGTTTTTACAGAATTCAAAAGAATGAGATGTGGTTGCTAATACAAATTGTTAAAAAATGCCTAATTTTTTTTTTTAATGGGAGAAAAAAGCCTTTTAAGCCTAATTTTATTTTTTTGAGACGTTATGATGGGTGGGGTAGGAAAGATATGTTACCCTAGAAGCTAATTCAGTATTTGGAAGTTACTAAATGCAGATATTAAAGTGTGCCTAAATAGCAGGTAAACAGGAGGAGAGCTAGCATTTCAAAATAGAAATATTTTCAAATATTAACTTAAAAAAAGTGATTTGCAAAATGGAATAAAAATCTTTTGTGGTGGATGCTTTGTGGGAAAACACAAGGAGAGCCCAGGGGACTTATTATTTTGTCTCTCTCATTAGACTCATTATCTCAACACACAAAAATGTACATCTCTGATTCCCATTAATACAAATATAAACACTGACTTTGACTACTGACCTCCCACAATCTCCAGAACACATTAATTTTTCCCACTGTCTCTGTACACCATGTCACCAAGAAGACATAGATGAGTAAACCTGGGCATTTTGTTGTTTTAAAAATGGAGTAAATGCAAACTTAAGTGAACAGACAGGAAGCAAAAGTACTTCTCTTGGCTAATTAAT
>WBNO01004704.1:0-13943 GCA_013400575.1 Peucedramus taeniatus | reverse complement strand
AATCATATTATAAACTTTTGCAGAAATTCTGTTTGTCAGAACCTAAAGAAAAGTTGTCCCTCCCCTTGTTTACTGTACTGCTTTTCTGTCACACTTTCTGTCTATATTATATACAGTTTTTGCTTTTAACTTTTAAAATAGTGAGGAAAAATAGATTTATGAATTAGATTTTTATAGTACCTATAATAAAAAAATATTTTGAAGTTGCACAGCATTCTGATAAATAAATAGTATTTCTACAGTTATTTTTTCTTCCTTTTCTGCTAAAGATAAGCATTCATTATACAGATGTATCTATCTTAATGAACAATAAAAAATATCAGAGTAGGGGAAAAAAAACATTTTAAAACTTATCCCTTTTATGCTGTTTAATTAGTTATTGTGGGAAGGACTCACTGGACTGTGCCTTAAAGATTTCTGATGTCTTTGTGAAGATGAACATAAGGAAGTTTCAGGGTACTGAAGTGGACTTGTGTTGATGGGGTCAGACACAGGTGACAAATGTGACTCTTACCAATAGCAGCTACTGCCAGACACTTGATGACAGCTTGGGGTGGATCACAACCTGGATAAAAAGGAGCTGATGCATATTCTGCAAAGCTGAGACAGATGATTGCAAAGGAGCTGGGTTTTGTAACCAGTAAGCTTGTCCAAGAAAACAAAAACGCTGGAATTGGGCCAAATGCCTCCATGAGGTAAGGATATTCTCCCCCAGACTTTGTGATCATTGTACCAAGCTCAGCAAAACAAAGTGCACCTGAATAACAAGAAAAGCAGGTTTAGTTTGTGCACTTTTGAACCTGGGACTGCTTGAACAGATGATCACTTTTTAATAGGTAGAAAAGTGAAGGAAATTGATCTATACCACTGTGCACCATTGCTCTCTTCATGTTTCTGTATATTTTACTGTATATGCCAAACAGAGTTTTAATTACTTGTGAGCAATTGAAAAAAATACCCTGAAATTATTCAAATGCAGTCTAAAAATTACTACCATTGATATTTAAGACCTCATCAAACAAACAAACATTTTGATTTCATTTGATTTCTGTTAAGAAATGAACACTATAAGAAGCATATAAGTGAGAACTGCAGTGGCTGACATTTTGGAAGCTTGAAAAAACAGACTTTCTGCACAATTTTGAAATAAAATGTCTGCTAAGCTCAACATTAAAGTACAGTGATACTTCCTGTTCTATTGCTGTATGTGGAATCTTGAATTAAGGTTTTTCTTGTATGCTGCTCCACTTGATAGAATGCTCAAAAATTGCTTTACTTCTTGAAATATTTTGAGGTGCTTAGTGCTAAATTTTCAGATAATAGAATTAGAATTACAGAAGTAGAAAGCTAGCAGAAAGTACCTAGCTCACTCACTACCAGTAAATTTCACATATTCTATTTAAGTAGAAGACTATTCTCTTTATTACAGTCAGTGGATGGAGCAGGAAAAACTAAAACTTCCTTTCAAAATAGAGTGTGATTTACAATTTTAAAACGTAATTTGTCTTCTATAAAAACCCGATTTTAAATTTATGGTTGAGTACTGCTGTGCATATATACAGCAAGATTGAGGTGATTTTGGTCTAGGTGCTATAAGCTCATTTGTGAAATGAGAGTAGTATGCAGAAACAGCAGATATCAAGATTTAAGGCAAAGATTCAGATTCTTTTGTTGGGTTTCTTACCTAGTGTTGCCAGAACTCCACAGGCTGCCCAGATGATTAAACAAGGACCCACAGCTTCAACATTGGCAAGCACTGATTTTGGAGAAACGAAGATACCTGAGCCAATAATTGTACCAACAATCATACAGATTCCACTAATGAGGCCCACCTTGAAATAAAATGAGATGTTTTAGTAAGCAATTTCTATTAATTCACCAGTTACTTCTCAAAAAGTAGAGAACTACAGTAACTGCCATTATTTACTTATTTTTATTGGTTTTCAAGATATAAATTCTATAAAGAAATTTATTAAACAGTTTTGCAAAGTTTCACTCTTCTTTCCAAGATCTGTATGTACCCTGTGGTGTACTCCTGCTGTTTTCAAAAGTACATCTATGTTTTGCCTATCTATTTCCTTTATTAAACTGTCTTTTGCCTTATATGAGAATCAAATATAACCTTGAATGGGTGAACTTGCGCTTTCCTCTCTGATTAAGTAATGACATTCTTTTACAAGCACTTGATGAATTCTGACTTTTAGAAGATTCAGAAATTCTCTTTCATGGATGGAGTCCATTTTTGTTGTTTTGTTGTTGAGCAGCTGCTTTCTTCTCCTTGCTTTAAATATTTGTACCTAGGAATGGTGTTGATACCACTAGGTGATAAGATCATGTTCTCCCAAATTTGTAGTGACCTACAATATTACATGAAACCACTGAAACTGACACATGTATTATTAAAACAAGTGGCATGGGCTACTTAATATTTTCTGATAGCTATGGCTACTCTAATAACATCAGTATTTTTCCAGTCTTGACACCAAATTAAAAACACATAATCTTTTTCCAGGCTACTAAAATTAAGAGAAATGCCACTCCCTCCTGAGAGGAAGTGACACAACTGTTTTCTAAAGCATCTGTAATTTCCTGGAGGAGCCGGATTTTCACTTGTCTTTAAGTACCAGTGCTATTTTCTGGCTGCAAACACTAACAAACTTTCAGAAACAATGAGCTGGACAACCAACTACGACTTCTGACAAGTACATGTGGGGAAAAAAAATGCCTCAGTTGATCAATTTAGAGTAAGTCGTTGAATTATTTTTATATCTGATAACTTCAACAACGTTCTTGGGGGGTTAGTCTGTTTATATCAGAGCTATTTAACTCCAGTAATTAGCAGTTTCTGAAAATGTAAACCAATGACACTGTTGAGATATTAGCATGGTTTTGCTGACTTGGTGGTTTTTGTATGCTGATGCATGTGCACAAATATCCCCTTCTGCCTCCCTCTGCCCCTGACACACAGACCAAATGGGGAAAAGAAAAAGGTTTGCCTGCTTTTGTAGGTTCATCGTTTGGGGTTCATGGCTCTGAGTGGATTGTGTGTCCTCTCTTCCTTTGTCCCCTCCTTTTCTTTTCTTCAAGTTTTTTTCACCCATTTGTTTTTCTTGTTGAAATTTCTAAGGAAATAACAAAAAAATCTTACTCTAGCATATTAATGTTGCTTGACTTTTGCTGATATACGTGGGTACAAAATAGTGCAGGTAAATATTACCAGAAAACAAACACATGCACACATTCACTCATGGGAAAAGGACTTCCATCGAACTACCTGCTCAGAGAGGAAAACCAAGAGGAGAAGTGATGTCAGCTTCACCTCCTTCTCTGACTTGCTGTGGATTTTCCTGATACCCACCCGGCAGGGAATATCTGGGTCTTCTTACAGTTTCCAGGATGTCCTCACTGGAACGATCAAGCTTTTATAGCCAGTCCTTCCTTTGAACTCCTCCAAAGCTCCAGACAGATTTTATCTTCCTCCCAAAAGCTAGTTTTCTTCTTATCTAGGAGAGCTCCTTTCCATTCTTCAATAAATCAGGCCTTGCCTCAGTTCCTTGGAGATGGAAGCATCTGCTAAACAGAGTGTGAGCTACTAGAATTATCTATTTAGCAGCTCTTTGCCTCAGAAAGAGTCACCAATCTTCTCTGTGTTGATTCAGGGTGAATGCCTTCCACTCAATGTTTTGTCCTTTTTAGAACTAGAATGTAAAGAGTTTGATTTCCAATTTAAATTTNTTTTGCTTGTTTCCCCTAGTATTGGTCTAAAATACAATCTGAGACAGTGAAGGAAATGGATGGGTTAGGTCCTGAGTCTCTAAAGTAGATTCAGTCAAAGGTCTCTTCTCTCCTAAAAATCTACAGCTGTAATTTCTTGAATTTGAATGCTGAAGATCCTTTTGCTTTTATACAGATGGTAACTCTGGAAGGCATCATCTTTAGGAAACATAAGTTGGGGTTTTTTGTAAATTAAGTTGTAACTGGCTACAGAAACTGCAGCATTTTAAATAAAAAAAATTAAAATGAAACTAAGAACACCTATCTCAGCATGGTCTTCAGAAGCTTTTAGGCTATAAAGACATCAAGATTATTTTTTGAATTAAGGATTTTTAAAATAATCATAATGAATCTAACTTTTAAGATTAAACCTATGACGGAAAACTGCACACATGAAGAATGCAGGGCTTGGATGGCTGAACTTCATTGTAGCTTTGTGCCCAACATCTCTTTTCAAGTCATATATTTAGACTGCTTCAATCATTATTTTTAGGAATTCTTGCTTTCACTTACCTTATTTATTTATATTTGTTTGATGTTCATCGGGTCCAGGAATGCTTGTCAAGTGTTTTTTTTTCTCCTGTCAGATTTTCCAGCCAGTTACAAGCAAGGCACGTCCATGTCTGAAACCAGAATATGAAGAAGGAGCAGCAGATTAAGTGCAGAGGTTATAAAAGGTAATCATTAAACCCATTTTCTGCCAAGAAGTTTTGAGTTAGGAACCACAGGTGAACCAATAGTCCAATTAGTTTATCTTCAAAAACAAGAAAATCCATCTTTGTTCCTTTTGTGAGAATGTTTGTCCAGTGCCTAAATAGTGTATTACACAGTGAGAGTGAACCATAATTTGAAGAGTCCATTTTGGTGATCTTTACAGCAAGCAGTTGCTTATTTAGAAATGCTTTGGCAAGATAACCTTGAAGTAATTGTCATATTATGGGTGCGTTAAAACCTAGTGCCCAGATGCTATTTGAGTCCTATTAAAAATAGTTGATGTTTGTATCTTGAGAAAGTAGAGAAGCATAAGCAAAAATACTTCCTTTGTTTTTCATTAACTTGAGGCAGCTGAGTGGGCAGCTTGTGTTCCCTTTGCTTGCAGTTACAAATATTTTCTATTTTTGTAAATATTTAAAGATCTTGCTTCAGTGAAAAATGCCTTTCTCTGTTTCTATGTAGTTGTATATCCAGGAAAAAAAAGGTATTATTATCCTGAATTCTGTAATAAGGTAACTGCTCTTATTTGAGTTACCTTAAATGTAAATTTAAAGTAAAAACACTTAAAACACTTGCAAAAAGACCCTTAATCATGTTAATCACTTAATTGTTTTTAGCAATGCAGTTGTACAACTCCTTTGCTGTATGACACTCCAATCAGTAAGTCCTGAGCACCCCCCTCCAAATGAGTTTGTCAATAAATACCTACTGGTGAAAGCTAAAGGATGTTCAGGTACTGATGTTAACATTTAACATTTGTTGCCTTGTTGAGATAATGGCTCATAAACGCGCACTGCAGGGCTGGAAATTAAGACCAAATTGTTGGGCCTGAGTATCAACAAAACCACCCTAAGCACGATTTGACAATTACTTTCCTATCTTTTTAACAAACTTCTTAAGCAGGCAGGATTGATCAACAGGAATTCCCTCTGCAATGATGATGTAAATCTGTGACTAAAAAAGGACTCTTTAAGAACTTGTGAAATGCTTGTTAGTTTATATTTGCCGTGTTTTCTGATGGTTGAGCCAGACTGCACTGGGAATGTTTTTCTTCAAGACTGAGGTTGCAAAGTAATGTCAGTGCAGAAAACAAAATCAAAACTGTACTTTTTTAGTCACTGGCTTTTTCCTCTCTCTGTTTTTCTTGTTTAATTCTCACAGAAATTGGGTTAAGATACAAGTGAAACTCTTCCATCTTATTAACCAATATTTTCACATCCTTTAATTTCACAATTTCACATTTCCCAGTTTCATTTGGGATCAGATCTTATGTAATGTACTTCTGTGTTCCTTATTCTGATAATTTTGAAATGAAGGTTAATCTTATCATACTTGTGTTGCTCCTGAAATGCCTTAAGAGACTATTGAACCAGCTACTGTGAAAAGTAAAAAAATGAACGGGTGGTCATATTATGGGGCTAACATTGTCCCTTGAAATGAAGCAGGCACATTTTTCACTTCATCTCTACCCTGGAATTTACAGACCAACAAAAAAACCCCAAAAAACACGTAATGTTGATGAAAAGATAATGGGGTTTGTAATCCTTAATGATCTGATAAGTAAAGTTTTGCTGAGGAATTTTTCTTAAATTTAGTGTAGGTAATCTTTGATTAATTAGTGTAGATGTATGTGTCCGTTGTCTTTTCTTTCTCCTTTTGTAGATCTGTATTCCATTTTGTTTCTTCAGATCCCATAAAAGCAGCATTGAAAATATGTTGTGTTTTTGCCTAAGCAATTGGTTTCTTTAGTCAACCTGAAATGTCTGTCTAGAGGGTTCCGACCTGTTCAATAGGTGTCTTAAGTCTCTGCAGTGATTTGACCTTAACTAGTCTGTGTTCCTTTATAAAAAATAAAAGTATCTGCATTTATTGTCTAGTTTTGTTTTATGGGTTACTCTTCTTGGGATGCTGTAAACCTATTAAAAGATTTTCAATTTCACAAGCAACCCTTCTTTTCCTCAGCCACTGAAGGAAAAAATAAACATTGGTTTCAAAGATTCTAATATTATTTTCTTCATAGGCAAGAGAAATGACATTTTACAGCCGTGGGAAAAGAATCCTTCCCTCTCAAATAGGTACACAAATAGATGAAGACATGAATGAGTTCAAATTCCAAGGCACTTTGAGACAAACACTTTGAGGGCTGGTCCTATTTAAACACTGTAGTTTGAACCTTTTCAAAATGCTATAGTAAAAACTAATTTTGAACTTTAATTCAGGAAACAGCAAGGGCACAGTATATAAACACACCTTTTATTAACATTGGTTACTAAAAATGAAGGTTAATGTTTGTTAGGGTTGGTATTTATTGCTTGCAGTAGTGCCTGTTCTGCTTTTACCAATACTAAAGCAAATGATAAGGATCATTCTAGCTTGCAGTTTTTAATTGCAGCTTAGCAGTATCTCAGAATGAATACTTTCCATTCTAACCTTCCTGCTTGCAGGTTATTTAATTTTAATGAGAGGACCAGTGTGTTTCCTTGTCTTTGGTCTTCTTTGAATCTGACCATTAATAGATGTGTTCTAAGATTTGATCTCAGTACTGTCATCCTTTAAATAACTTATTTTTCCTAAGTAACTGCAGGTATGCTGCAAGTGGAATATAAAGAAATGCTATGATTTAATAGCTATGGTGATGCTGGGTTGTGCTACTGGTTTGCAAGATCTTTGCATCTTGTGGAAGTCAGTAGGAAATATTAGGTGACTGTAGTTAGTTGTTAACAGAACTATTAATAGACTACAGCCCTTAACAGAATATATGGGGTTTAAATACCTGTATTTTTTCCTACTGAGTTCTTGGTTCCAGTGTAATTGGTTTTTCTTCTGTGACAAATAAGGCTTTTGAAAAGATATTCAGGTCTGTTAAAGTTTTTGTTCTAGACCTGCTTGAATAGTGCAGAGTCTTTAGTCCAGCGAGAGATTTATTTTTTATCAGGTATTTTTTAAAGCAGAGCTGTTTAGAGACTCAATAAAATGCTGGGTTTGTCATTCTATCCGAAAGGTCACCAAAAAATCAAGAGGTCTCTTCCTAAGGATGTTCTAAAGGAATTTTGATGACTTCTGGAGAAAACCAGCTTTAGTATGTCACACTAATTTTTTCTTTTTTCAAAGATTACAAAGTTTTTAACAGTGCTTCAAACTCTGATCAGAATCAATGATTTTTCTGATAAACAACAACTCCTCCTGTTCTTTTATTTTAAAAACAAAGCCTGACCTTGATCTCCTATTTGAGTCCAAAACTCAGGTTACATTCCACTGGCCTTCCACCAAGGAGGGGTTCCCAGTTACCTGTGGTTTCGGAAGACAGATCTGTCCTGTGCCCACCTCTGGCAGAGGAGGGAAGCACTGAGGACTGAAGCACTCCACTGAGGTTATTGTGATAGATGGATAATGTGCTGATTGGCTCTCACAATTAATAGACAAATATCATGCACACAGGTTAAGAAAAGCTTGACAGGTTTGTTTTATCCCCTCGCGTGGTTGTTAAGGGACAGCTGGAGTTGGGACAGCTGGGAGGGTGTCACTGTGCAGACATCTGACCTCCAGTCTGGATTTGAGAAAAAGATCAACACTGGACAGCGAAGAAGGGGTCGATGGACAGAACTTGGGGAGGGGTTAAAGGGTTAAAAAGGAGAAAAAAAATCTCCACTGGGGAGGGAGGGGGGGAGCGGAGAGCGCCCATGGTGGGGAAAATCGTTCGCTCCCGGCGCCGTAACCTTTTTTTCTTTATTCACTCTTCTGTTGTATTTTTGATAAGGTTTAATAAACCTCCCTAACCTATGAAAGGTGAGTAGCTATTTCTCACATTATGATTTTCTGGGTTACTTTTGAAGTCTCATTTTAATTTTATATTTACTGAAACCAAATATTTCAGGTATAAAACAATCCTAATAGCTAAAATATATTTCTTTCTAAATTTCATATCTGAACATGTGGTTATATAGGTATGTTGAAATAAATTTAGTACAGAAGAAAATAGTTCAGGACTAAAAAAATCTGGAGGGCTCACTCCCTGAGAAACTACATTTTTAAACATAAAGAAGCCTTCAAAGTGCTTCTGCTTTTCTAGATCCAAGCTGATTGACACCATGGAGTTTTTACCATACGTCTTTACACTAGATTTGCAGAGAAAGATCAGAGCTTAAAACTCTCCTAAATGGAAGAGCCATGACTGCCCAAGGAAGGACCTGTAGTCCCAAGCGAAAAGCTCTTAGAACTCCTGATGCAATGTGCCAGGATAGTGGCAGGAATTTTTCGTGGTGGAAAAGTCTTAAGAGGTTCTCTCTTCTGAGCTGGTGAAAGGCAGTCTCCTTGGCCTGAAAAACAGCATTTTTCTGGCTTGAAAATAGAGGTAGGAAAAAATAAAACACCTGGGTTTAAATGACTTCTTAATGGTCAGGGGAATTTTTCTAGAAAGTGGAAATCAAGATAAGCAAAGTACACATCAGAACTCTGTCAGTTCACATAACACTGGTGCATACTGACCTTGATGTGACTGTGAGTGTCAGACTCTCCCTGCTATTTACACAGCCAAAACACAGAGTGTGAAGTGCTCTGTTCTGACAAGGGAGTAAAAAGTAACGCTACTATTTTAGCTGTAGCTGGCAAATGCATTGGAACTACTGAGATTTACTGCCGGCAGGAAAATTAATCCACAAACACCAGAGGTTTATGTCCAAAAAGGAGACAGAGGAGTCCCGTAACTTTATTTGAATAAAGGGAGAGGCCATGGGGCATTCCCCTGGGGTCTCTCGGATTTTAGGAGGATCCAGCCTCCTTTTTATCCCAATTTCCCGGCCACATTTCCTTTCTCCCTGTCCCCGTTGGCTGAGGTCCTTGGGAGGTGCAGACTTCCCCAAACGCCTACTACCTAAGACTCCCTTCTAACGTGTAACCCCCCACCTTTGCCTTTTCCTTGTATCAATTAGAGGAATTCCTTATGGAATTTATGCTTCTTCCCATTGTTTCTTTCATCTCTTAGTATCCAATTTTATTTATCAGTAATTTACAGTTTGTTTGTAAAGACAAATCTCTCTCATTCCATTTATCAATCAGTGGAATCCTTCCCATTGTTTCCTTTATCTCTCAGTATCTAGCTCTATTTACCAGCAGATGCACAGTTTGTTTGTAAAGACAAGTCCCTCATTCCTTTCACTCCAAATTCTCCTGTGGTTTTGGTTTCCAAAAGGTGATAGCAATGTTTGCTTTTTGAATATATAATCACATTACTTATTCCAAAATATGGCAAAATAATGTTCAGTTATTATGGATGGAATATGCTCTATAAATTCATCAATGGAGAACTTGAATGTGACTACAGTTCCACAAATTCTGAATTTTCTCCTTTTCTTGGTAGGAATGGAAGAATGTTTTTATGTTGTCTTGTGAAAGGAAGCTAAAACCACTTCATGGTTTCAATTTACCAACTGGAAGATCTGGAACTGGAAGACAGGAGCAATATAACAGAGTCAGGATGCTCTGTCAGCTGTGGGCAAGGGAAAATAGCACATTGCTATTGTCAGGTGGGTAAGAGAAAAAGGATAAAATGGCATGGGTAGAGTTACTGTACTAGAATAAAACGGTCAAATAATTTCTTTAGTGTTGTGTCTAAATTTAGCACAGTATCTATGAAACAAGGAAAAGCTATGATTTTAAAATTCTTGCAAAGTTACACACCTTTAACGAAACATCAGCTGGCAGTAGTGGCCCAGTAAATCCTCCTATAAAGGCATTTTTTAGTCATCCTGGATTTTCTGTAGTGTGCTGAAAACTATGCCAAGCCTGGGAAAGAAATGAGAACAAGTGTGCCACCTTCATAAGACACAATAGAACCACTAGAAGCTTTTGTGGCTCTTCAGTTATCGTGTGTAGAAGACATCCCAAAGCTTTGAACTCAGGCTTGTGAACATCAAGCAGGATCCCAGTATGTGCCCTGATGTGTGTGAAGTGATTTCTAAGCAAGTCATGCCAGCTGTAGAGAAAAGAGCAGACCTTTATTTGGCTGATTGCTGCAGGAGGTTCAGGCTTTAAAGGTTTACAATACCCATATCATGTCCAGAGAGTACACTGGAGTTTAGGTAACAAGTCCTGCATGAATGTGCGTGACAGAAGCTCTGCAGCCTCTGCCAGTCTCAGCATTTTCAGTTTCTCAAGGCAGTTGTACAGGTCAGATTGTGCTTTTGATGTTATTCTCTTCTGTGAACTTCATCTCATTACTTAGTGTGGTTCAAGGGTTGCTGTTAGAGATGACAATATAATATGAAATTAGCTTTTTTTTTTGCTATATAATCATAGATTAGCTTTTGCATCACACGTATTTTGATATGGTACAATTTATACTTACTTTTAACTGCTTTTCTATAGTATAATCTGCCAGTTTCTATATGCACTGTATAGTTTATATGAATAGTAGTGTGATAAATATATTATATCATAGGCTTCAGCAAAATGTTAAAATAGAGACTCAAATACTTCTATGTAACTAACTCAGAGAATGGTGTAAAGCAATTATTTTGTTTCTTACATCTGCCCATTGGACTCTCCAAGTGATAAGATAACAGTGACAGAAATCAGAGCACGAGCATCCGGGAAGGATTTATCAACTCCTCGCTATCAGGGAGTGTGATACAATAGGATAGAACTACAGGGAGAAATAAAATTTACTGACCCAATCTACAGAATGCCCTGCAGACAAGTCAGAGGTTAAAACCAAACGAGAGTTTCTGGAACATCAAAAACTCAAAGGAATGTTTGAATTATATATAAACTCATGAATATGCATTTACTGCAGCAATGTAACAGTATATAGAGAACGATATTTAAGTTGACGCTGTGCTCTTTGGCCATTCCCCAAAAGCACCCCAGTGCTGGGAATTTGTCCCTTGTTTTATCCCTTAATAAACTTAAAATTCTAAATCATGAGCTTCGTTTTTCACAGTTACTAAAAGTCATTTATTTCCATTCTTGATGTTAACAGAAAAATGAAGAATGATTACACGATTTTTTTTTTCGTCCTTACTTTTCCCACATATTTTGAGTCTGGTTTTTTCAGTGAATTTTTCTCCCATCTGCTACCTGGAAACAGGCTTGAGACAAATGGGGCAAGTAGGAGACAAAAGATGTAGCTGGGTGTCTCGACATTCCATTGGAATAGTCCTGGGGCGGACTGGGGGGATACCGAGAGAAAAAGGTGCTGGGTTTTGCTAGGCCCTGTTTGTGTATGTATGTATATATATATATATTTATATGTGTGTGTGTGTGTGTGTGTGTGTGTATAAAGAACTATTATTCCTTTTTCCACATCTTTGCCTGAAACCCTATAATTTCAAAGTTACAACAATTTGGTGAGAATGGGGCCATATTCCCCATTCCAGGAACGTTCCTGCCTTCCTTGGCAGAGACCTTTCTTTTAAAGCAAGACACCACACTAGTTTGAAATCTATAACTTTGTGTTTCCCATAGGTTCCCTCCAAAGATGACACTACAGTCAGTGTTAGCAGTATTAGCTTGCTTGTCCTTTAGCAGAATGTCAGAATTTAGTAGCAAGGAGTGGAGAAAAGTAAACTGGTCAATGGCTAGTACTGTGCAACACTAGAGCTAGGGGATTTAAAAACCAGTAGTAGCAGAGAAAGTCTGGTCACTACTGGGAGTTCAACAGGGGCTCTTCAACATCTTCATAAACAACTTGTATACAGGACTCAAAGGGATATTAAGCAAGTTTGTGATTGACACTAAATTGGGAAGAGCTTTTGAATGTCTTGAAGGCAGACCCTGGAAGAGGGCTGAGCAATCACCAACTGTATGAAGTTTAACATGGGCAAGTGCTGGTTTCTCCCTTTGGGACAGGGCAAACCTGCATGTATGAACTGACAGGGGAATGAGAGGCTGCAGAGCAGAACCACAAAACAGGGCCTGGGGCTCCTGCTCAGGGGCCAGCTGGAGCTGAGTCAGCAGTGCCCTGGCAGCCAGGAGGGACATCCCTGTCCTGGGGCATCAGGCCCAGCACTGCCAGGCCAGGGAGGGGATTGTTCTGCTCTGCTCTGGGCTGGGGCGGCCTCACCTTCAGTGCTGGGGGCAGTTTGGGCATCACAGCATAAGAAAGACATGAAGGCATTGGAGAGTGCCCAAAGGAGGCCATGAGGATGGGGAGGGTCTGGAGGGGAAGCCCTCAATGAGGAGCAGCTGAGGGCACTTGGTGTGCTCAGCCTGGAGAAGAGGAGACCAAGCGAGACTCACTGAGGTTTCAAAATCCTCAGGCAGTGGAGGAGCAGGTAACAACCTCTGCTCTCTGTGACCAGTGATAGGAGCCAAGGGAACAGCATGACACTGCATCAAGGGGTATTTAGGAAAATGATAGGAGCCAAGGGAACAGCATGACACTGCATCAAGGGGTATTTAGGAAAATGATAGGAGCCAAGGGAACAGCATGACACTGCATCAAGGGGTATTTAGGAAAATGATAGGAGCCAAGGGAACAGCATGACACTGCATCAAGGTTGGGCATTAGGAAAAACCTTCTTCCCCCAGAAGGCATTCAGGCACTGGAGCAGCCTCCCAGGGCAGTGGTCACAGCCCCATGGCTGGGAGCTCAAGGAGTGTTTGGACAATGTTCCCAAGCACAGGGTGGGGTATCTCAATCACTTCTGCATTTAAGAAATAGTTAAAAATAAGAAGAAAATAATCTTTTAGCACTGAAAGAGAAAGAAGAGCCACTAGAAACCAGTTAGAGGCATTTTGTATGTTTTGGCAGTTAATCTTTTCAGCTTCAGAACATCAAAAGCTGAGGATAATTCTAGGAGATGCAGTTAAACTCTCGTTTAACAGTGTCATTATTATTATAACCAAATGTCACAAGGAACAGTATTTCTGAAACTCATTTTACTTCATTAGTGCAACAGGAAAAATAGATTAAATAAAGGGGTATCAGTCAGACAGGTCTGAAGACAAAAATGCATTTCATCATAGTGTGAAACACTAAAGAATAGAGTGATCAGCAGTTTTTGGGTACAGCCACCAAGGATTTGTGAGAAGTGATGAGACAAGACAGTATTACACTTGTTGGTTTTGCATGGCCTGGCTCTTGGTAGCAGGGGGGCCACAGAGGTGACTTCTGTGAGAAGCTGCTGGAAGCTCCCACCATGTCCAGCAGAGCCAGTCCCTGATGGCTCTGGAGATGGATCTGCTGCTGGCCAAAGCCAATGAGAGATGGTGGCAACACCTCTGTGAGAACAGATTTAAGAAGAAAATCAAAACAAAGAGGGGCACTGTTAATTCCAGCTAGAGCAGAGGAGGAAGTGAGAACATCTGAGGGAAACAACTCTGCAGACACCAAGGTCAGTGGGGAAGGAGGAGCAGGAGGTGCTCCAGGGGCCAGAGCTGGGATTCCTCTGCAGGCCCTGGTGATGATCATGGTGAGGCAGCTGTGCACCTGCAGCCCCTGGGAATCCACGGGGATG
>WBNO01004701.1:0-12641 GCA_013400575.1 Peucedramus taeniatus | reverse complement strand
CATGTGATGCAGTTGATATGACTGGTTAACATTCAGTAGGATGAAGCTACAGATTTTTTAAAAGGTGTTTAGTCAAAAAACCACAAATGAACAATGGAAATGTAATACATATTATGCACGTTAACGCATAGTTTGTCTGTGTCATCTGTTAAAATGTACTTTCAAGACATTTGCACAAAGCCTTTAGTATTGTTCATAATACAAGGTTAGGAATGCAATTCAGTTTAGGGAGTAAGGTACTATTAGCAGTTTGGAAGATAAGATGGAGAGAGCTCTGTGATAGCACAGTATTCAGTGTCATGTCTAGCTTCATAGTTTGTTGTATTCCTGGAGCTTTTAGAGAGGTAAGAACAATAAGCCTTTAGCCTCCTAGGCTATAGCAACGATTCAGTTCTAATTAGGTAATTTCAAAGGAAAAATTTCCCCATTAAGTTTTGCATAATTTAATTATTTAACTGAAAATTTCAGCAGGAACTGTGTTCCTGAACCACTCAGGGTTTTGGAATAGTTATTAGTGAAAGTATAAAAGTACAAGCACTGTCAAATTAATTCCAGATTTAAGGCAAGTCCAGGTAAGTAGAAACTTACCTCCATGACCTAGTTTTTTTATTTCACAAAATGAATATATATATAGCAAATCAGCAGAATGTATGGAATAAATTTCCCAGTCTCTGCCTCCTGAATTTGAGTTTATTGATTGATGAATTTCCTGGCAAGGAAAATAAGTTTTGATGAGATCAGCAGGAGTCTGTGTCTGATTCTCAGGGAATACTTGGATGGTATCAATAGATACTGCTGTATTTTAAGGGTCTTTAGAGTCTGATAAGGAAATTATTTGAGGAGAGTGAGGGTGCCTGAAGGCAGCAGCAGAAATGACATAAGAAGGTGTCACAAGAATGAAAGTTGTAAATGACGCAAAAGTAAAACTAAGTGAGTTGTTGCTAGCAGTGTTTGTTCCTGAGGTGAATGCAAGAGTTTTACAGAAAACATTGCAGGCTAATAAAGTCTCTTTTACTGAATATAAGCATTTCCTCTCTCTTGGATTTCCCTGTTAGACAATGACACTTAACTCAAGAAACAGGAGCTGAAGACACAAATTTCAAGGCAACAACAACCTACTTTGTTCCATGCTTGTTTCTTCAATGAAGCAACCTCCGAGGCAACTATAAATACATACTAAGATTGCTACCAATTAGTACTAACTAATTAGTTGTAGCTGTAATGTAGGTTACTGGTACTGAATTTTATTTTTTTTTCCAAAATGTTCATAAAAATTCAATAGGAACAATATTCACATCAAATCATTTTGCAAATAAACACAGAATAGCATGTTTTAATATTTTTTGCATTAAGTTCCTATGTTGAATGAGAAAATATCTTGATGCATTGCCATCTTCAGAGCCACCATAAAATTAGGATACTTTTAAATTTTGTCCAGTGTAATTGAACCCCTGAGTTGCAGTGTCACCGATGATAAGATTTTAATGTTGAAAAAAGTTTCTACTAGGCATGCACAGTCCCAAGGAAATAACCCAAAACATACAAACCAAAAAAACACACAGAAAACCACCCCCCCCATCCCTCCTCAAACACATCTATTCCAAGAAGAGCATAATGTTAAATATCCACCCTTTAACTATGCCAGTGTGGTTTTGTGGTTTAATATACTATAGTATGTGAAAGGTGAAATAGAGCTATAGCAAATATTTGTCTGCATGCCCTCAAAAAGTTAAATATACCTAAATATAACTGCCTCACTAAATCATTCCAAAGCCCATCATCAAAAAATACTGGAGGATGATCTCACTCACAAGTGAACTTTTATATATACATGTGTGTTGGTCTGTCATCTCCCCCTCCCCCTTAGGACTGTGGAAGCCCAAAAAGCTCATGTACACACAACATCTGGGCAATGCCCACACTCAGTATGAAGTAGCCCAGACATCTGTGACTAATATCCAGATCATTCCATTTGTTGGACTCAAGACAATAAAAACGGTGGATGAAGTTTAAAGAATTTTTTTTTGAGGATTTGTGGGTGGCCAGCCAGTATGACTAAGATACAGGCATTTTCTAACTGCTTCAAACAGACTTCAGTCTGACTGGTCAAAGTCCCATGCGGTCAGTATGGAAAAAGTGGAAACCAGTAAAAAAAAACCTCCCATCCCATTGGATTTTAAGCATGTCCCTGCATAACTTATTCTTGATAACCCTTCCCCTCAAAGTCTTACAGCCAAAATAGTGGAGTCAGAAATTACTTTGGTGCATTGTTGTCACAAGATTGTTAGCAAATTCAAGGAAATTCAGAGAAGAAAAGTCAAGAGTTGCAAAGGAGACTGGAAATGTCAAGAGAAGGATTGAGATAAGTATGCATTTTTGCCATCTGAGAAATATATAAATAATGTAGAGTTCTAAAAATATTATCTACAAAAACTAAGAAAGCAGAAGATGAGGGGACAATTGCAAAATGATTTAATTATATTGCAGCCTCAATAAAAGGGTATTTAGGGAAAAACAATAAATCTCTATTTCCATCAATCTGTAAGGTAAAACAATCTTCTGTACCAATCTCTTGCAAAGTGTTTTGTAAAACTGTGTTGCATGTGTGAATCTGTTCTTTCTGCTGACTGCAAAGAACTCAGAGATGTAGTAAAGTCAAACAGCAAAATGAGGGAAGGCATTACCTGTAAGGGTGGTGAGGCAATGGAACAGGTTGTCCAGATGTGTTATAACTCTTTGATGAACTCCATCCCTGATGGGTTCAAAGCCAGGTTGGATGGGGCATTGAGTAACCTGCTGTAATGGAAGGTGTCCCTACCCATGGCAAGAACTTTGGAACTAGATTGTCTTTAAGGTCCCTTCCAACCCAAACCATTCCATGATTAATAAGACATCATTAATTTATCAAGGAGGATGAGGATATCAAGAAAGACAGAAACCAGGAGTAGAAAGAAAGACACCTAAAATATATCATAAAAACTTCAAAACAACAATATACTGAAGAATCATTTGAAACTGGTCCTGCCCACCTGTATGATGTGTCTCACTCAACAGTGTTGTAATGAGACAGATGGCATTTGAAGTTATTTTGAGATCAATGATAGTTTTAAACTGATTCTCCATGTGTACTGTGCTGCTCTGCCACTACATTTCACAGGAAAACCAGTGTGAATTTATTCCATTTATTTGAAATTTCCATGAGGACATGAATAGATATGTGCAACCCAGATTACTCTCAGTTCACATATGACACATACACATACACACATTAATTTACAGGCATATTCTGTGTTTGAAAGTGCAGGAAGACCACAATATATGAAATTGGTAGGTTCTTATGTTTGTGCATCCTCTGGCTGTCATCAACAATTCTTCAATCTCTGTAGAGTAGATTGATCTATGTACAAGAGTAGTCTCTCCTCTTTGGAAGTCATAATTGGATGCCTCTTTACATCTCAATTTACTGCCAAAACTAGACTATGAGGGGTACCTGCTCTAAAAGCAAATATTAGACTTTGGATTATGCTGACACTGGAGTTTGTAACTTTTACTGCAGATAAATTTCCACAGAGTCTAAGAACATTCAGATTCAGTAAGCTCCTGAAATGAAACAGAACCAAAATAGACTTGAGAGAGCTGCTAAAGGGACAGGGTCATAACCAGGATATAATTTATTGTCAAATCCAAAGCATTGATTTCAACAAGAATGAGAAACTAGCCATAAAAATATTCCCACAATCCACCCACATGAAGAAGATTTTGCTGCAAGACACACTGCAGGTTGAGGTTTGGGCAGATATGACCAATTTAGGCAAAGGAAGAAAAGATGAAGATGGCTTCTGCTGACTCTGAGAAAGAAATATTGAATAAGAGCCTAGACTTCCCTACTATGCAAAAAGCTGTACCATAGAGCTCAAAGTGGACATGAATACCCACTTCCCTAGACGTGTCAGCTGTTAGCTATTATCTTTTGATACAAAGGATTTTATTATAAGTGGTCTTAAGCTAAGTTAATACCATTTATTTATTTTTCTGCATTATACTCTGAAAAGTACACCAGCAGATTCAACATGGTATAAGTGGCAAAAAGACCAGCTAGATTGTAGGATTTATATAGAATCATATTCTCCTTCTGTGCTCTAAGAAGTTCTCTGCTTGAACCAAAGAAATAGTCGTAAAATGCTCTTATCTGTCCTTACCTGCTTTATTGTTTTTCCTTCTACAGAAACTCTTTGCTACTCTTCTGGTTTCTCCAACTGACCTGCTTCATAGTAATAATTTACTACCACATGGTACATCCTACCCAGCCTTTTGTCTTTATCAGCAAGTAGATCCCTTCTTTGGCACTATCTTTTTGTTTCATCTACTCCATCTTGAAACAACAGTATCCTCTTTGCATAGAGTGCAAACCAATTTTATGAACTGGGGTTGTGGATTAATTCTTATAATACATGGAAGGTGTGTCCTAGAATCTCTCTGAATAATATTTTCTCTGGATGTTTTAATTGCAACATTTCAGCAGCAAGATATCCACAGTCTCATGTCTATGCCTGCCAAGGTCATGGATCAGATCCTCCGGGTAACTATCGTAAAGGCAATGGAAAATAAAGATATGATGGGTCACAGCAAACACAGCTTCTCCAAAGGCAAATTGTGCCTGAAAAATTTGGTGGTCTTCTATGACAGATACAGAGGTAGTGGATGGGGGAAGAGTGGCTGACATCTACCTGTACTTGTGCAAAGCATTTTACACTGTCCCACATGACATCCTTGTCTCTAAACTGGAAAGTTACGGATTTGATGGACAGACCATGTCATGGAAACAGAACTGTCTGGATGGTTGCACTCAGAGTAGCATTTGGCAGCACGATGTCCAAGCAGAGAGCAGTGACAAGTGTTGCTCCTCAAGGGTAGGTGTTGGAACTGGCACCATTTAATGTCTTTGTTGGTGACATGGACAGTAGAATTGAGCACACCCTCAGCAAGCCTGAGCATGACACCAAGCTGTATCAACAGCATAACTTCATGTTGCCACAACTTCTTGCATTCCTAAAGTGGGGGGAAAAAAACCCAGAACCTTGTGGATAGCACACCAATATACCAATGTTTTGGCAGTGACTGGACAGTGCTTACACAGCACTGAGGTTTTCTTCCCCCCAATTCTGACTCCGTCAATAAGCAGAGCTGAGGCTTACAAGAAGCTGGGAGGAGACAGCTGACTCATACTGTCCAAAGGGATATTCCATACCATATGACATCATGCTCAAAAGTAAAAACTCAGGGAAAGAAGGAAGAAAGGGAGGCATGGTTATGATATGTGTCTTCCAAAGTAGCTGTTATATCTTCTGAAGCCCTGCTTTACAGGAAATGGCTAAACCTCTGCTTGGTGATGGGAAGTAATGAATAAATTCCTTATTTTTCTTTAGTGTGTTGTCCTGGAAGACTGCCTGCTGCCATCCTAAACAAGGCGGACTCACAGTACTATTTATGTTGCAGAAGTTTTAATGTCATCTTTTTCCTCTGTTAAAAGTAGCTGAGGTTGCTAAAACCAGAGTAGGTATTGCTAAGTAGTGTGACGGCTCTACTATCTTGAAATTAGGCCACGTTCCTACTGCACTGTGTACACCAAAGATTTTGGCATTTTGCCATCAGATGGAGTGATCTTTAATACACTGAGAGATGTGTGTTTCTGAACTGCTTAGGAAGATTTCATATTGCTCTGCAGTTCTGAGGTGAGCTCTGTGCAGACCTTCACCAGAGAACATTTTGTTATCCTGAATTTTTGCTGCTGGTCACCTCAGCAATGTAGCACAGCAGCTGTCTACCCATCTGTTTATCTCATAGGCTCAGAAAAAAGGGCTCTAAAGCATGGAAAAAAAAGTCCTCCCAAAGGAAGTGGTTTATATCATCAGTCTTTTCTCCAATGGTAGATAAATTGCCCAAAATACTGACAAAACTGATATGAAATTCCCCAGCAGGGCTTTAGTTCAGAGAGCTGATGCCAGAGTATAGTACGCTGTCAAATGCATCTTCTCAAGCAGTGTATTTACAGTCCCTAAATTCAAACTATTTCTTTACCCCATTGAAAATGGTGTGAGGGCTTTCATGAAAAAAATTACTAATGGGATGGTGAGAGGGACCTTGGAATTTTCAGAGTGACTGCGGAGGCTGTAGGCTGCAGTCATGTCCTCTTATGATGTATCCCAAAGTGCAGCAACACCAGAGACCTAGTCCTTCAACAGCAAAAAGAAACACCAGATTGCTCAGAAGATGCTGAACACTTCATTTGGAGGACATGTCATGAGGAGACAATTGAAAAACAGCAAAAAGTCATAATTGGGTAGACAATGTCCAATAAAGAGCCTTTAGCTCATTGTTAATTAAATCACCTCCACTGCCCTGTTGTATCTCTCCAGTCCTGACCTCTTTGATGGTTTTTAGCACAGCAGAGGCACATGGTAGGAATACCTTTCAGCACACCAGGAGTAGATGACAGAAATCCTCAAAGCCAAGGGAAGAGGGAAGTAGGCCCTCAACCAGTAGTTCTTGTGAGCTTTGGGAAACACCTATAAAATCACTGTGGTGTAATTTGCTTCATACTTTTTTAGGAGAATTTTGAAGGAGAGAAATTAAAAATACAAGATGCAAAATATCTTTAAAAAATATTTCCTTGGATTTTCAAGTTATTTCCAAGTTCCATCCAAATAGAAAAGCACTAATAGGGTAAGAAATGCTTTCCTTGTTTCATTATACATCAAATGCTAATGATTAAGTGTCTCAGTTCAGCCAGTCCCAGGATGGGTACAGGTACATTCAGAACTGCAGCATGTCAGACATTCCAAAGAAAGATGAAGCCCACACATTAAAAAACACAGAAAAAATATGCAGAGAACATTGTTTAAAGTGTTCTGCTGTCTCTTGTATTATTTCTTGAAGCTTATTATACCAATCACCTGGAACATAAATCTGACTTCAGCGTCTTTTCTTCTCTTCTAAAGCAGCTCCCCATTGCCCTTGACTGTTGCTTTTATATACAATTCTTTATCAAGCCTAAATGGAAACAGTGTTAAAACTAAAACTTTCCATCTCCCTATGCTGCTTATACCCTCTGCATCCAGAACATTGCTGAACATTGCACATGAAGATGTAATCCTTTGAGAAGCAAAGGATTCTCTCCAGTGCTGAACCAGATAAACCCTCCTCATCACTGGGACTGCAGGGTGATCTAGATGTTCCATGAAAACAAGCTTAGACTTTCAGGGTTTCAAGGCTGCCAGTTATGAACAGAGACAGAAGCATCCTGCTGTATGAGTCTTATGGAGCTGACAAGAAAAAACAAAGTTTGGTCCCTTATAATCCCACACATGCATCACAGTCACCTACTAATACAGGCTTGGGGGTTATGGTAAGAGTTATAGATACATCTCAAAAGTAAAATAAATTCAGTCCAGGCACAGATAAACTCCTCCCATTTTAGTTCTAGTATTAGCATTAGTATGAAATGAAAAAGAAAACAAAGTATGGGTTTTTTAATGTTTTAGTTTAAAACAGATAAAAAGAAACTAAGATGTATTTTAGAAAAAAATAATTTTAGTTTAATACTTAGAAAATGAATGAATCACGGGATGCACTGCAGGTCACAGGGGAAGCATAAAGCCTTTCATTTCCAGGCATCACTGATTTGCTTTCATTTGTGCTCCATGATTATATACCTGAATCTTTAAAAACTTTGAATTTTGATCAGCTGAAGCATAAATATGACATTAAAGCAGATGTTTCATGGGAGAAGTAGGATAAAGAATAAGGAATGTTTCTCCACAAAACATAGTTGCATCTTCATAAATGAAGTAACACAAATCTTTTATTCCTTAACTGGTGTGACTGTATAACAACTTTATGTTTTACTTCATTTGGAGAGTACTTGACTACCATATATATAGAAATTTAATGTTTCTAATTTTATAATTTTAAGCTGATGTTTTGGGGCAACATTTCACATAATCTGTAATAAATAACTTATTTACTGAAGAAAAGAGAGGAATCAGTAAAAATCAAATTCACTGTCATATGAATATGAAGTGTCTTAAAAGTGACTCAGAGAAACCAGCTGGCTTTACAAAGTCAACATTAGATGTATTCCTAAACCACAAATGTGGATAAGTCTATGACAATATCCTCCAGCAATTTATAGTTTCCCTCAACTCATGCATTACATCATCTCCAAGATATTCCTATATGAGTTTAAAGTTTACCTAATGACCAGAAAACTTTATTCACTTTCTCCAAATCATATCTTTTTCCTCAAATGTCAGATATTCTGAATTAGAAATTTTTCTTCCAGTCAAAGCAAATACAGTAAAAGGACTTACTGTGGGTACAGGTTCCCACAGTACCTTCAACTCAGACCCCTTTATTTTTGATGGAAATGTGAACTTTTAGATTATACATGTTGAGGTTAAACCTTCAGTAGTGTTCCTGATCAATGGAATCCACAGTCATGTAACTTATGAAAAAATATAGATACTGACAGGTACCACAGCTATAACTTCTGCAGATATTGAATATTCTTCTGCCTGAAATAAGACAAAGAATAGAAAAGGTATCGAAAGGTATCCACTTTATTGCTCTAATGATTAGATTATTCTTTAAGAAAGAAACTGTACAATTCCTTTCTCTCTCTCCCTTTCCCTCTCTCTCTTTATATATGTATGTATATAATACATGCAGGTTACATATTTTTTCCCTACTTGTTCATATGTAGAACCATATCACTCATTTATATATATATAAGTATTTAGTCAAATTATTCTTCCACGTAACAATTTTGACATTTACAAAGCTAGCTTGCTCTTCACTTGATAATTAATGGATACCTGATACAACAGCTCCAGTGGCAATCATGCTTACTTTTTGCTGAATACTCAAATAGGTAACTTTCAAAATTTAAAAATTCATGAAGGAACTCATGAAAAAATTTAAATTCCTGAAAACAGCAACTTCTGCCCTGTTCTCAGAAGGCAGCTGGCCCCCTTTCCACAGGAGACTTGCATTATATTCATAGGAGTACAAGTCATATGCTTGTTTCTTTGTCTTTTCATTATTATTATTATCTGAGGTCTCAGATTAAACATGCACCAAAACACTCTCAACACATTTTTCAGGGATTGTTTCCCTAATCCAATGCCCTTATAAAAGCTTGTATTCCCCCTTGGCATTTTGCATACTGTTCTTTTACCCAATTCAAATATCCTTCTTAAAATCAAACTTTTAATTTTTTTTTTTTTATGAAAATAATTCCGTTTATCAAAACTGAGTATGCTATTTAGCAAGCAACATAGAGTAACTAATAGATTTGTAAAAGTTTCTTAAGATCATAGAGTTCAACCATCAATCCTGCCCAACCAACCACCAAATCACGGCTTTAAAATATATTCTGGGCTGCTGACTCCATCATTTCATTGGGCAGCTTGTTTCAATGCTTGACAGCCCTTTCTGTGAAGAATTTTTTTCCAGCAATCAATCTAAACCTCCCCTAGTACAACATGAGGCCATTTCCTCTTGTCCTATTGCTGGTGAACTGGGAGGAGACTGACCCACACCTTGCTACAACCTCCATTTAAGTAATTGTAGAGAGAAAGAAAATCCCTACTGAGCCTCCTTTTCTCCAGTGTAAATTACTTCCTCAGTCACTCTTCACAGGACTTCTGTTCCAGACCCTTCACCAGCTTCTCTGGACATGTTGCAGCACATCAATGTATTTCCTGAAGTGAACAGCCCAGAACTGGACACAGGATTTGAGGTGATGCTTCACCAGTGCTGGGTACAGGGGACAATCACTGCCCTGGTCCTGCTGGCCACACTATTGCCAATACAGACAGGGTGCCATTGGCCTTCTTGGCCACCTGGGCACAGCTGGCTCATGTTCAGCCACTGTCACCAGCATCCCCAGATACTTTTCTGCTGGACAGCTCTCCAGCCACTCTTCCCCCAGCCTGTAGCACTGCATGGGTTACTTGTGACCAAAGTGCACAAGGACCTAGCACTTGGCCTTGTTGAACCTCATAAAATTGGCCTTGGCCCATGGATCCAGCCTGTCCAGATCCCTCTGCAGAGCCTTCCTGCCCTCCAGCAGATCAACACTCTCATCTGCATCATTGACCATCTCATCCAGAATCTTGTCAAAGCTATTAAACAGGACTGGGCTCAACATCGAGCCTTCTGGAATCCCACTGGTGACCAGCTGCCAGCTGGGTGTAGCAGCCTTCACCATCCCCCTCTGGCCATGGCCATCCAGCCAGTTTTCTACCCTTCAAACAATAGTTCTTAAAGAAGCATCTAGAACAGCACTTCTGCACAACAGACTATGGAAGTATCTGTAGGAGCCCCTTTTATAGTCTGGAACTTGAGTCCCCCTCTGGTAGGAAAGATTCCCTTTGGTAAACTTACAGGTTTTTTTCAAATTTACAATTTTTAAATATTTTAAAAATTAAATTGTACAAAAATTTAGTTTCATTCTTAGCATTTCAAAAAGCAGATGGTTATACAGACAGAAAAAAACCTGAACAAAGAACATGTCCCCACTATCTTTAAAGTCTCATTTAAAATAACATTTTTCACATCGTCTTTAGTGTGTGAACTGTTCAGGTTAAAAACACTTTTTGGACAACAGTTTTTGCCTGTTACCTAGTTAAACTTGCTATAGCACTTTTAAAACTTGATAAATAATGCATAGCAAAGCAAGATTATGGTGTGTGAATATTAATGGCAGGAATTAGAGCACAGAAACTAATCTATAGTCAGAGAACACTAAAGCACAGAGTACTAAGTGACATAAGTAGGGTAATTGGATGCTTCTTACAGGAACTGCTTTTCTGCAAACATTAGATTCACCTGACAGAGATTTATTTGACAGCTCTTGGATAAGAAAGGAAGAAAATGCATCTCTTTTGTGTCAAAATAACAGATCTGTGTCTTGACATCAAGGGAAAAAAACAAACAAACAAAAAAAGAAGAGGCGCACCTAATATCTCAACGGTATATTTTCTTCCTCATTTATTTCTAGAATCAAAATAATTCTTACTCTTCTCACAATCCTTCTTCCACCCTTGACAAAGACTCAGATTGTTATAAGATAGCACTTAAGAAAATAACTATTTAGCAGTAGAGTATCTTGATCAATGTTTGCACATGGTCTAGATGACCTAGTTTAAAATAATATAGTTGTCCTACTCACAAAGTTTGGAATCAATCTATGATTTGTAGATTCTTGTGGTTTTATGACTTTGTTTTTTAAAAATTGATAACCATGTGCCTTCCTCAGCCCAGTGAACTGCAGAGGCATAGATCAATGCTAGTCAGTAGCCCAGTTTACAACTACATATCACAGTTTGTGTGTCTCTGGCCTGTGAGTGGTAACCTGGATGGAGTGACCAAATCCCACATAGCAAGTGAGAGACAGAGGGGGAAAATAGGAGCAACAAGAGCTGACAGTCTACTCAGAGCATTTCCTAGGTAAAGGTGGGAAATGCCTTCATCATTTTGACATCAACCTGTAAAGGCTCACCTGCTCAGCTTGATCAAAGTCCAGAACCAAGGAGAGCCAGTAGAATAACTTTGTGGGAAAACTTGAAAAATGACATGTCAATGTAAGGAACCGCCAGGAGTAAGCCCATGCTGTGCTATAGCTCTATCAAACTCAATCCATTAACTGTGTGTTTGATAGAACTCAACAGGACTGGCAACTGTATGAAATCCAACATGAAATCCAGAAAATTACAGCATCAAACAACCAAATCTTAATCTTATATATAGCTATATTCTCTATAACATTCAAAGCTGTTCTCTTGTGAACAGCTATTACAGAGAATGGAGAGTGTGTATGCCATGTTTACATTACTGGTATTTGTGAAGGCTTTCCTTTTAAAAGCTCAAATTAAAATAGGAAAGTGAGATTTAGACACAAAGTCACCTCAATTTAAATTCATGAACAAAGAATCTGTGCTGGCAAGTGTGTTAATTTATGGGAAAACTCTGGATAATAAAATTCTAGATACCTGTCTAGCCTATACCTAGGCTTCTATTAATCTATTAGATGCCAAATGGTCTCTGAAACTCTAGAAAATTACTTTTGTTCCTTCTGATCAGGCAGGATACTCTTAGTACTTTACTGATATAAAGCCAAGGCACAAACTCTGAGTATCAGAGAGCTGGCTGAAAAAAATATTACCCCACATTACACCAATTTTGAGAAAGATATCCATAATTACGCTTGTATAATATTTGCTGTGTCAATAGCATTTTCAATTAAGTGAACATAAGGTCAAATAAAGCTAGATAACTTTCAGTAGCATTAGTTGGATCTAAATAGAATTAACACTGTAGATGAATTGTGCAGACCACTTGTAAAACTGATTGCTAAACCAGTTAGAAGCCTTTTGACAGGACTTTACCACAGGGAAGTCAAGTAAATAAAACCATGGCAAAACTACAAGTATATTGAAAGAATTATTACCTAGACAATTAATAGCTACCTCATTGCTTCTTATGCATCAATATAGATTGTTATACACTCTCAAGCCATCTTTTCAAAACACATCATTCTTAAGTGGTTCATGGGCAGTATTACACTTCAAAGATATTTT
>WBNO01004694.1:0-26847 GCA_013400575.1 Peucedramus taeniatus | reverse complement strand
ATGGCTTTCAAAGAACCCTATTATTACTGTATACACCTCTCTTTCTCTATAATAATGATACCTTAAAAAGAAACACTCCTATTTTTGTACAAGATCATCAACGAAAACTTCAACTAAAACATACTGCATCATGAGTAATATTAGTACTGATCCCCTGCAGCCAAACTTTTATCTATTTTATAATTCTTGAAAAAACTGGCATTTCTCTACTCTGATTTACAGAACTTACTCAATGTTCCAGTTCAGGTGCTGGGGGTGTGACTGCCAGAATGGCTCCTGGATGACTGGACAGGAGAGGGATTAACATGGTGATGGTACATGCACAAAGCAATTTGCCGTTTGCAGAGACAGCAGAAGGCTTGACTGGGGGCAGGTTTAAACCTCCTGGCCAAAGGGGAGGAGGAGAAAAAAATCTGTGAATCAGTAAAATCTGTAAAAAATCAGTAAAATCTGTAAAAAAATCTGTAAATCACAGAAAAATCTGTGATCTGCATAAGGCAGAGATAGTGAACACCCACCCACAGAGACTAAAGCTGGATTTTGCACCAGATAGGTGGGTCTTGAAAGGACAGTGATTTTTATCATGACAATAATCCCTTGCACAGCTGGCTCAGTTGTAAAACTCCCCTCTGGGCAGATACTGAGACATCCACACACAGGCCTGAGGGCGTTATTCCTTTCTGAGGGGAGATAACTGGTTCAACTGTGCTGATGTGAGAGGCAATTGTCATGTCATTAAAATGTGCCACAAAGCATCAAAGACCCCTGAAGGATTCCCACATGGATTTTATGGGCCTTCCACAGGATGACTGTGCATGATCCAGAGTCTTGCAACAGACAGTGTAAAACTTCAGCCCAGAGGAGTTACCTGGGTGTTCCCATGTAAACTTAAGCCTATATTAACCCATTGAACTTTTCGTTTTCTGGGCATTTCCCCACTCCCAAGAGATCAAGACTAGGACCACCACTTTGACCAATGGACATCTGAATTGCCACAAGCAAGTCTTGTTACAAGATCCACAGATGGTGATATCTTTCTACTCTTATCCTTTGTTGTTCTTTCTTCTTCTTAAACATTTTCTTCAGTTTTATTCTTTATGCCTTTATATTGCTATATTACTATACATAATAATTACCAAAACACCAGTCATTCAAATTCATTTCACTCTAACCTGTCCCAATGGATCTATTAACAAGAACCTGAGTTACTCTCACCCTCAGGGGCAGGTTATAACATACTCTTCACCTCTTTCCCTTTCCTATTAGGGAACTTTGATGTTAGATGTTTGGTATGGCATCTGATATTACATCATAATGTGTTTGAACTAACACTTAAAAATGAATCATTGAATGCTGATGCACAATATTTCCTCCTGAATCTTAGCACCCATTATGAAAAATCCATTTACAAGCTGATGAAGAGGTGGCGGGATGACATTTAAACACATTTTGTAAACATATATTTAAGCCTTGAAACAAATGCATGTTGAATCAGTGATCTTATTTAATAACATTTTTATCCTTTTTGTTTCTGTTTAATGATGATATTTAGCCTAAAATTTTATAGATTGATGCCTCTTAAATTCAAACTTTACGATAATAAATAGCAAGATTACAGACCAAGGAAAATTAAAATTTAAAAAATTAGATGCATTGTAGTAAGTATTAATTAAACTTAAACAGGTTTTTCTACAGTACAAAGAATGATGTTTTTAATATATTCTGATAAAATTCTGGAATATTGAACTCTTATTTTCTCACTTACCCTTTGTTATATATCTTTCACAACTTATTGCCTAATATGGCATGAGGGTTAATGAGGTTACATAGGTGCAGTATATAAAACTAAAGTGGCTGGTAATCTGATGAGAGTGGAAAATCAGGGAATGTGCAAAACCAGCCTTAAGCAGTATTAAAAATAGGGAAAATCTGGTACTTGATAGACAGATTTTATTGGAGCCTATCTTATAGCTCATTTCATTTCTACCTGAGCTTTCATAGGCAAAAAAAAAAAAAACAAACCAAACTTGGAGAACTCCAAATGTGTTCAAAAATAGAAATTCTGTAGACATTAGAAAATGAAAAGAAGACATCAATATTAGAAATTACTCTCCAGTCCTCTCTTTAAAGTTCTTGGCTAATGAACCTTTGGCATCATCTTGACAAGTACAAAGAGTCCCTTTAGTGTAATAAAAGTATTTATTTCTGTGGATAAGCCCCAAGATGTAAGAGCACATTACCTAAAGAAGTTTTAATTTCTGGCATATAGAAACAATGTAATGAGTTGAAGAAGAAAGAGACTTCATCCAGAAAGCTGCTCCCACTTCAGAAATTGAGACAAAATAGAGTAATGTCAGGGCCAAAATGGAAACCAGCCAGGTATTTCTTCCTCAAGCAAGCCCTGCAAGAGTACACACCAAAGCATTGCTAATAGAGGTGTTTACAAGGTCAAGGAAATGGATATCCTGCAGCATGAAAGATGTATTACCCTGGATGTTTAAAAGTTATCAGACTGTACCTTCACATGGAAGGTAGTTGAAGAAATCAGATTTAATTGTTCATTATTGGTTTTTAATGTAAAGAAGTTAAATGTGTATGAGCTCCGTTAAAATGCACAAGTGGTTGAATCTCATTTGTATACCAGAACTTGAAAGTCCCAGAACATGAGAAGCTTTTATAACTAAGAAAGGTAAGAGCCTTATAACTGGCTTCTGAAGACACAGCTTAAATACTTCTTGAACAATATATGTGACTTTAAGTAATATTTTTTGCATACTCACACTTAGGCATATAGACATAGACAATTTTTAAAGCTCTGTTAACCCGCAGGATTTGCATAAACTTCAGAACCAGTAAGGTTCCCCAAAAGTACTTTGTCATACAGTATATTGGAAACATAAACCATAAGAGTTTTGGCTAATGGCTGTAGTCACATTGGTGCTGAATGAACAACAGGGCAAAGTGGGCTGATTTCATGAAAGCTTCCTGGCCTTGTTCTAGGCTAAGAAGGACACATGAAAGAGATTTGATGTTATTGCAGGAAATAAAACTAGATGACAGTTTTCCAGGATGAGAAAAGGAGCTTTATTTCAGCACCACAACATGAGCACGTGATGTTTTTTTTGTAGGAACGTGCTCTCATTTTAATCCAAATGGAACTATTTCTAGAAAACGTAGGCCTGTAACAGAAGTGCCCTTTGTCCCTTTGTATGGTTTGAAAAGTGTATTACAAACAATAAATGCAAAAAGTAGGCAAGCATATCAAAGTTATCCTTTGTCAGGATTGTCGAAACTGTGTTCTTGTGAGAACAACACAACAGTCCATTAAATGTTCACTCTAGGTTACTACCCCTCTAAGAATTATTAGCTGATTTTTTTTAACTCAGTTTCAAAATGTTGTACCAAATAGTATAATAAGTCTAAGATTCTTACGTAACTACCCTGAAACTTTAGGAAAAAAGCTTTCTCCCCATACATCCTTTGAAGGAACTGTGTTTAATATTAGTTTTACTCATTCTTTTAGCATTGTATTAGCATCCTGATCCTGTGACAGATATGGAATCAGCATTTCGCTAACATTTCTTCATCCTTAATCAACGAACTTCAGACTTTCATCAAACGATATATACCCCTATCAATATTTAATCTCTTCTGCAAATCACTATTTTCTCCAAACAAGATTTTTGTTTGTCTCTTGCAAAAAATACTTATTTTTCTTTTCAAAAAAAAAACCCTCTTTGGTGTGGAGGCAGCATCCAATATTTGAGAAAGATATGAAGGTTTTGTGGTTGAGATGTAAAAAACAAAAAAATATAAAAATATACTTTTTTTAATAATGCCAAGAAAACTTTGTGAAAGATTATCCATGTGTTTCAATATTAAAAATTTAGTTTCCATCTATACAGTAGTTTTCACTTTAATCTGCCATCACAAGATCAAGAAACCCTGAAATCTGCCATCACAAGAACAAGAAACCCTTATTCAGATGATGGCCCAGTTCTTTCCTTTTAATTTGTCAGGTTTGACTCCTTTTTTCATCATACTTATTGGTCAAAACAAACTATTTACAAAATTAAAATTTTAATATATCATTGTACTTCAGAAATTATTTATTTAGAGACACAACTTTAGCAGAAGATAAATTCATGCAAAGTTTTCTTATTTCAGAAAACTTTTCTAACTGTGTAACTAATGTAGACTGCTGCTTTAAATTTTAGAGAAAAATGCCTGGATAATTCTATTATAGTGGGAGATATAGTAAATTTAGGGGAAGGACGTGATCTTCTTTCTCAGATATATAAAATTGGGTCATATGTCCCTGGAGTTAATGTATAAAAAGAATACACTTTATGGAAAACTCACCTGTTGATGACAGTTACTTGATACAGCTTTGGTGCGTCATTCGTCAGCAAAAAAATCTGAAATACGATGTCAGTGAATACAATTTTTTCTGACTAGTCCTTTACTTTTAAAGACATATTGTGTTGCAATAGGATATTTTAGAGATACAGAAAAATGGGTATTTCAAATATGCTAAACAAAAGAAGTTCAAGAAAACACATTGCTTATTCACAGTTTTTCGTCCAGAAGCTTATAGTACTTTTCATTAAATTATTTTAGTGTGCCAGATAGTGTGATATTTTATGCTGAAAATTTGATTTTTGAAAATGTAGAAGCAACTAAAAACATAGACCTACAGAATATGAGTGGAGCTTGGGATCCTAAGGCCTTTTTTTTTCTTTGAAATCTCTGTAGGTTCCAGGGAGGATATTTTCAACATGCCTAAGGGTCAAGTACTTATTTTTCTTGTGAGACTAAACTGGTACGTGAAAAACTCAGTGTAACCACATACTATTCAAGTAAAGAAGCAGCAGATACAAAATATTTGGAAATTAAAATTAGTGCTGGCAAAACTACCCTTCAGACAAACCAACATGCATGCTGCAATATTCTATAGCAACACAAAAAAGTGTCAATAGGTGATATGGAAGTAGTTGGACAAATGTTGACTATTCTTTGGCAAGGATCAAGGAAGGTAGAAGAGCCCACAGTGTAAAAGAATATTTTGCAGCAGAACACTTTCTCTCTCATACTGTATTAATGTTTGTATTTGTTTCCTCCTGCTTTCTGTTGTTTTTGTGCCCTTAATTCTTGCTTCTTCTGGCCCATCCTTTGAAAGGCAAATAATATGCCTAGGAAAAAGTGATGCAGGATGAATAATTTTTTGCTCATCATATCAGTTGTTTTGTATTCAGGCATTTTGAACTTCAGTTAGTAGAAAAACCATTCCTCACTAAGGTACAAGACTTCATTGGTTCAAAGTTTTACTAGGTTCAAATAAAGGGAAAAAGTCCTTAGAAGTGTACCTGTGACATTGCAAAATTGTTTCCAGTGGTTCCATTTCAGAAGAGTAACTAATAATGAAAGTTGTATTTCTATATCCTTCCATATCAAGAAAAAAACATTCATTATCCTTGTAAAAAATTCTGAAGGGTTGTAAAATGAAAATCAGAGTAGTGAAATTATAACTAAAATTAACAAATAACATCATTGATAGATTTTAATGTCAATTTTTACAAAATGCATGGCAGTTAAAGGGCTTGCTTGCTTTTTAATGTTTCATTTTTACTTTGCTTTTAGTGTCACTAACACTTTCTCTTTTTGCATAAGAGTAAAAAACTCTAAAGCTTCGGTGGCTTCAAAAAGAAAAAAAAAACCAGCATATTAAGTGAAATAAATCCCGGCCTTCAAAGATCACTCCAGCCCAGGAAAAAACTCTTGTTACTTTCACTTAGGTTAAGAATGAGTTGCTTTCACAGGTATACAAGGAATTCAAAGTCTCTGATGATAATATCAATGATAATTTGATAATGATAATTTGTTTTGGTGAGGAAAGAGAGTTTTCCATGTTTCCATAATTTGTTTTAGGAACATTGTTCCTTTTTCTTCTAAAGCAGGCCTTTTTGCAAAGTATACCAAAGACCCCGCCAGGTAATTTCCTGAAGAAAATTTTACATTCTTCTGATCTTGAAGCTCAATCTATACTCCAATCTTGACTTTTTGGTGACCTATTTGAAAGTATAATGTTGAATTAAATCTGTGGTGTGATATTTGCTGGAGGTCCTGGTTGCTTTTCCACTTTCATACATTACAGAATAATGTATTACAAAATCATTCATAAGGCATGACATTATAAAACCTTGTGAAAGAATATCACATAAAGATAAATAGATGAAGTTGGTTTAGGAAAAATTTTAATATAGTTTCTTACAACTGCACTTACAACCAAATATGTTTACATGCAGATACAAACAGACATGCTCTTTAAGTATGATCATGTCATAAATAAATCAATTCTGCTTTTATAATTCCAGTGACCTTTAAGAGTTTTATCCCAGTGTATTGTTACACAAAACTCTGCTTTTGATCCTTTTCCAATCATATGAAATAAAAAGATAGATTTCAAGTTTCATGGAACATTAATGTAATTTTCCTCCTATATTGTTGAATCATTGATTGTTTTCTTACCTTACAAAGTTCTTTTCTCTAGAGAAAAATATACAAATTTCAAAGCAGTGGAGCAACATGCAAGATTTCTTCAGCTGTAGTTTCTGGTGAGAGAGAGAAATGGTATATTATAAGAAATAGCTTCTGGCAATGACAGCAACATGAAAAATAATTCTGCACTAATGAGGAAGGGAAATTAGGGAAAGGGCAAATTTACAGTCATTTGTATGTTAGTTCTGTATGGCACTATTCTAATCAATATTTTTATTTACGTTACACAGTGAATTATTATCAGAGAAATCATTGGCATGGCACCTGGGAAGAGATTTATTCAAGGTACATCTGTCAAGAGCTGGCTTTTCAGGTGGTGTATTACATCAACAATATGCATCTGTAGTAGACAATTGAGTTTCATTTTATTGTCTATAGATCCACAACAAAAATTTGTAATGATTTTTCCACCTATGCCTGACAAAATCATCTGTGGTGAAAGATGGTACAATAAAGCAAGAGACAAAACTGTCATTGACTTTCATAGAGTACCCTGGCTTTTTCATATTTTAGCCAAAATAAGGATTTTTTTTCCAGACTTGAAGCAGAGCAAAGGTATACTCAATGCCAAGTGAACTCTTTTTATCAGCTCAATACATTAAGACAAAAAAAAATACAGTTCCCTTTCAGAGTCCTGAAGCTCTTAGTCTCTAATTCACTTTCTTTTGGTGCTGTACTTCCTGAAAGTTATATTATTTGCCCATGATAGCTCCAGGTCTCAAAGGACTTAAAAGATAAAGGACTTATGATTTCAGGCAGCTTTTTAATAGAAACAATTCTCAATAACCTCTTATTAACTGGGAAAGGACGCTTCCAGAGTAGATTCAATCACTCTTTGAGAAGCAGTTTTGTAATCCATGTAGAAATGCTAATACTCTAGCACCTTCCTTACATGTTACTACTGAAGTGGTGTAAAGTTGTTGCTGAGGCATGTCTAAAAGAGTTTAATGTTTTCATATTTTTTTACTCTGATGTAATTTTCAAACAAACTAGGAGAAAAACAGCAAATAACCACTAGAACTTTAATTCTAAATGAAGTCATATCTTGAAGGATTAATTTAGATTCTCAAGTTCAAGTTTTCATGAAATTGCTTAGAAACCCATGTCTAAGGTAGCTGACTTTTTTAACAACTGCTGAATCTGTGAATTTTTAGGAAATAATTTTTAATCTGTGCTAATGTTATGTTCAAACAAGTTCACTTGCTTATTTAAATTACTAAATTAACCCTCTCTATCTCCATAAAACAAAATACCTACAGCATCAGGTATATGCATAAATTTCTAACTACTATAAGTATTCAAAACAAACTAGTACTGGATTAATAATGTTTATTACTAATTCCAAGTTTATCAAAAATGCATTATTTTGATAAAGAGAGAAAAATATTCACTGTCCCCCAGTAGGTGAAATTTACAGAGTTGGAGCATTGGGTATTGTAATACTCAGTGTCAGCCATCTATTTTCCCCACCTACAGGAATGCAAGAGTTTGTCATTGTAGTGTCATTTGTGTAGGTGATGGCCTGAGGCTCTGTCACCAGGGTGGTGATTTCCAAAGCAGACCTGTCAGCCACATCTTCTACTGTGTAAGCCTAGGAATGGCAACCACTTCAGCCTTTGACTCAAACATCTAACTAAACCTGTATTGCCAGCACAAAATAAAATAATTTCTACTAGAAAAAAATAAATTTTGCAATTTTCCAAGTTCGTTTCAATGTGGTTTTATACTTTTCAGGCATATTGCCTTCCATATCACCCTTTCCTGTGGTTTGAATGTGATATTTATATTCTCATGTGTGTGTGTATCCAGAAGAAAGAGCAAACAAGCAAGCAACACTGCTATAAGAAGAGACAGCGTGCATTTTTTGTTATTTTGCGGTATAATAAGAAAACTAACTTTTCTAATGTATTCAATCCCCTAAATACCCTCGTGGGCAATTAGAAAAATGCTTTCTAACTGCCTTTGAGTCACAGCACACTTGACAAGTTTGGCAGATTCCTTGTCAGTTTGCTGAACCTGATAGAGGAGCAGGTAGTCCCAAGCAGCTCTAGTTTTATAATTCCCAGAGTCCCATTTTCCAAGAAAGATCTCTGTGCATATCCATTCTAACAGCTTTAAGAGCTTGAGCACCTGCTCCTTTTAAGTCTCCCATCCCACGCCATTATTTATAAATACTCTGAAACACAGTGTATAAATCATTGTTGGTATATCATGGACAGAGATTTTAAAAATGCCCTAAATACACAAACAGGTGCATTGAATAAGTTCTTGAAGAAGACTCTCTTTCAGTCATCAATATACTGAAGTGGAACAATGACACTTTCAAAATACATGCTTTTATGCAACAAAATAGAGATTTGTTTTGCAGATAAGCTAAGGTTAATTAAAATTCAGGGATTGAAAACAATTATCCTTCTCTGAGATTTCCTGCAAGACAGAAATATTTGTTGACCCAAGATTAGAATAGCAAACCCATTAAGTAAATTAATAACCCAAATAATTTAAGATCTCTAAGATTTCTAGGGGGAGTTTTAAACAAAGATCTATTACATCTGTTTGACATTCACACTGCTGCTTTCGTTGTAGTTCTTAGAGAAATATGTACTTTTTCCAAGACCCAGTGAATAGCTGTTATTAATAGGCTGAGAAAAAAAATGTAAATTGGATGGTTAACATCCCAGAAAGTGGTGCTATTGCAAGTTAGCACAAGCGGAAAAAGGATTGTTGTATTCTACCCACTTTCAGGGTATATGGACAGTAGCAGCATCAAGTCATAGCAAACTGAGGGCAATATTTGGACAGAATGATAGGAGCAGAATTGCTCTTGATTTATATTTGTGGCAGGAATTGTTTAGACTGAAATGGGTCTCTGCAAGAATGTCTTTGCTAGCTATTTTCAGGAAAAGATAGAATTTTGATTGCTATCTATGGACAGAAAATTCATGTCTGTGTTCTTATTACTTTCCTAGCTATTGCATGCAGCTACAGAGAGGCCTGTATTCTTATTTACCTTCCTGCTCTTTTAAAAGACAGAGTATGAAGATCAGCAATGGCCAGAGAACAGGACATAAGAGACAGTTTTTGTCTCTAGGAACTGCTTTACATCTAGGGAGGCTCAACACCATCAGTATCCAGTCCTGGAGGTAGCCTAGGGAAGAGAGACAGGGCAGAATACTGAAGGTGAAACTCATGGAGTCTTATATCAGCTTTCTCAGCATAAGGAATGAGTTGGTAATAGAGGCAGGTGAAATGTTGACAGCATGATTTCATGGGACAGTGTCCTAGGGTGACGTTATGATGTTTGTATCCCCAATCGTCTGTTCTGTTATGCTGGATATTATGCTCTGTACCTTCGAGACCAGCTCTGAAAAATGAAGTTTGTTTCGTTATCAGCCTGCTCACTCCCACACAGACGGCGAGACACAGACCGTACATAGGGCTGCTTTTGTTTTTCTTTGCTCTCTTTTCGCTTTTGCGCTTGCTTTGCTCTGGCTTTGCTCTGGCTTCTGCTTTTCTCTCTCTTGCTTTTGCTTTCTTACTAAGTTTACTAAGGCGGTCCGAATTTTTTTTTCCCCTGGACTGTTTGTTTTTGGTTTTTTTTTTTTTGTGTTTTTTTTGTTTTTTTTTTCTTTCTTCTTTTTGGTTTTTTTTTCTTTTTTTCTTGGAACCATACGAACCTGCTCTGGACTGGGACCTGGAAAACACCGAGAGCCTGCCCTTTGAGGCCTGCCCTGCAGCAGCCATTCCCAGCGCCGGAGAGGCCGATAACAGAGCGACCACTCCCCAGAGAGACTTTCTGAATTTGAGATCTCTTCAGAACGGTGAAAAAGTTTTGTCATCCAGTACTGTTCATTTGTGTGTGGGGGGGGGTGCATTGTCTGTTAAATAAACAGGTTCTTTCCACTTCTCTCTCTGAGGAATTTTGTTCAGAACCCTGGTTGGGGGGGAGGGGCCGTGTGGGTTGGCTCTTCTGAGGTGGCCCCTTTGGGGGGTTTTCTCCAAAATTTGCCCTAAACTAGGACAGACAGCAAGCACCTGGGTCCAGCAAATATCATCTATATCCCAATGTTAATCATAGAGCAAAATCCAAATGCACAGCTCAGGAGGGTCATGGGGACAGTACCTAAAAGTCACTCCTGTAAGCAGAAGAATGCAGTTCTATTCACCATATCCAGATCACTTTCTTTGGACCTAGGACTTGAAAGGCTTTGAATTCTTTTTAAATATATCTATTCAACTAGTTATTGTGAGACTCAATAAATGAGGTTTGGAAACCTACCTGAAACTAAGGAAATTTACAGTTGTCAGCAACAGCTACAGTGAAATTATCATCTATCCCATTCTCCATCATCATTATTATCACCAGAACACAGTGTCATTATAACTTCTTTTTTCAGTTAAAAACCTTATTCTACAAGCCAAGTAAAATCTACATTATAAAACTTTGTTTTCTGATACACCATATGGTTTATTCCATCAGAAATGGTTTTGAGAAACTTGGCAAGAATAGGAGGCATTTATGTTTTTATGTCCCATAAATAACTAAGAAAGGTTATCAGATTTTCAAAATTAAATCCTACCAAAATTAAATATCTAAAAGGCTTTTCCATGTTTTGTGACCTTTTTTTAACAGTTTTTGTCTCTCAAAATAGACATAATCTAACCAATATAACATTAAATACATTCCAGTGAAAAGCAGGTTTCTACCAAGTCTTATCCAGTTCTTTAGGTCCTTGCCATGATACTTAAGAGAACTATTTATTTTTTTTTTAGAAAGTACCAAAATAACTATTAATTTTCATAATCAATTTCCCAATGGATTTCATGTAACATTTTGCTTAAACTTTTCACCATTTTCAAAACAAGAACTTACTTTTAAGATACCTGTCCAATTCTCCCACCAATATTTATATATAGATAGTCTTTTAAAAACCCCTGGTGCCTATATAACTGAACAGCAGGTAAAATTTATGGATGAAACTGCTGAAAGAAAAAAACATAAACAACTATGTACATGATCCCAGTGTACCCCTCCAAGCTGAATTTTCAGCATTTCACAAGCTGTCAATAGGTCTCTGAAAACCCACTGCTTTAAATCCAAAGACAATGAATCCTCCAGATGGTGTCTACTGAATTTTGTGGGTTGGAATTTTCTATATTATATCATGTTATATAGAGAAATTATATGTTTTCAAACTTCTTTTTTCTTTTGTCAACCAGATATGGTTGTTGAATATAGTCATAAAATTTTCTAGTGCTATTTCTCCTGTTGATTAGTCAACACATTTTGTGAGTTTTTCTGAAGAATGTAAACTGACATGCAGGTGATCCTAATGACAGTATTTAGGCATTAGAGTGTATCACCAATTTTTTAATTTTATTTTTAGCTATATTATAACACTGTTTTGTTTCAGAGAGCTTGTCACACGTATAAGAAATTATCTCTGAATGAAAAAATAACATTGCCATCCATAAGATAAGACCTGTGGCCCAGTTTCTTCATGAAACAGTTAACCTTGAACTTCATAGCAAAGAAAATGTATTATATATAGAAATTATGTAATAGACCAAGATTACTCAATCACTCTTTTAGGAAGCTTTTAAAGCAAAATGTTCTTGATTTGGAAAGCCAGATGAAAGTGAAATTAACTTTCCCTCTTATGTTTCCTAGTTTAGGATCAAATATTGATATTAAATGATTAATAAAATTCTGTGGGCTGGTAACTAAATGCAGTTGCTTATAACTTAAGAACTTCATGACAGCAAGATAAAACCAACTTACCTTTCCAACAGAAGTAAAATAATTAATAATGAAACCAGGGAACATGCAGGAAAATCCATTTTATTTGCTACACACCATGCTCTCCAAGGCCAGGGCCATAGCTAAGAGATGTTACAGATCAAGGTCGCTGGTTTTTAGGAGCTTCTCTAGACCAGTACCCAAGCAGGGAGTGAAGACTCACCCATGTTTATAGTAGAAGATCATACAAAGAATTGACCTAACAAGTGTTATCTCCAGCTTCCCTGAATTCCTTGTCCCTACCACTAACCATAGCCTACAGAGTTAAGCCCATCATGAGGATCATCTTTCCAGAGTCCCTTGGAAACACATCCCACCCTGTTATCAATACTTGCCACTAAAACCATCAATGAAATACCTAACTTCAGTATTCTCCACTACATCCTGAATTACACTGATTTTTATCAGCTATCCTAGTATTCCCCAATCTGAGAGCCACCACCATTGGCCAATGGTTCTTTGGGGCAGAATACCAGATATAAACATCAATTACAGATGAAGATTCAGGTGAAAATGGATGAAACATTGAGATTTTCAAGTACTGCAAGGATAAGTTCAGCACCATCCATTCCTCTTATCTCTCCTTACAAAGATAAACTTTTCTGAAAGTATATGGACATCTTGAATCATAAGAGGAATGCAGGTAAAATATGGTACATACATTGGATAGAACTCCATGTTTGTTTCAAAACACATAGGGAAACAAGAGTAGGAGACAAAAAAATGCTCAGAAAATAAAACATTTGCAATTTATAGAGGTGTTTTGTAATGAGATCTGGCTGAAAATATAAATTTTAAGATTATTATAAAATGTGCTACTGTGCCCAGCTCCATTTTTACATATATAAATGGTCCACAAAACACTGTCAATGGATATGCATGCCCTTTTATTAGTAATGTCTTTGCAAGGAAAAGCTAGAGAACATTGATTTCCAGACCGAAACACCAATATGGATGTTTTTAACAAGTACTTGCAACAAAATTATCATTTTCTTCTTTCATAAAGGTTTACAGAAGGGTCTATTATTTAATTGGAGTTGGGAAAAAAAATTCCACTTCATGCTTGTTTTCTGATAATCATTACACTATGTGCAGATTTCAAAAAATTTAGTTCTTTGTGTCCCAGGGCTGCTGTCTGCTTTAGAGAATTTTCCGTTGAAATGCTTTTGAATATAAAACCCCTACTAGGAATATTCCACCACTATTATCACCTTTCACTGAATTCTTCTGCCTTTTTTCTTCAAGTGTAATTGAATAGAGAAGTCTTGTTTATATATATTTATTTCTCTTGCAGAAAGGGATGCCTACAAGTACATTAGTACTTGTCAATAGTATTAATTAACAAGGTAATAATTTCTCCTACATTTGCATCCACATTTTAAATTAATTTGAATACACTTAACTTTATATGTAGTTTCCAAAGATCTCAGCAATTCAAAAGTCCAGTAAGATTTTGTTGTTAAATTCAGAGGACACTTTTCTGGTAAAAATAATAAAATACGTCTGATTTCTTTACTTCAGATTTCAAATTCTTTCTCTTTCTGTCAATTTATATCTATTTCTTATTTTAGTTGCTCCTGTGGCTTGTGGCTACATGTCAGATATAGGAAATGACTGCAAGTCTTTTAAGACACTATGCTGGTTTTAAAAATCAGCAGGGAAATTAATACTCAAGCCTCTCCCTCTTGACAGTGGAGGAAAAAAACACTAAGATTGTAGATTGGAATCACACTTTACTGAAGAAATTACAATAAACACAACAATAGTAATAAAAAACAAGATTGTACAAAAGAGAGAATGGCTTATTCTCTGCTGAGTTCAGTTACTACCAGTCCACTGTGCTGGAGGGTGTGTGGAGGGTCCTGGAGGAAGAGGAGCAGAGTCTGGTGGAGAGGAGGGGATAGGATCCGCATGTCCCTCTGCTGGAGCAAGCGAGGCAAAAAGAAATTATGCACTTCTGGTTGGGATCCCCAGCTTTTTCTGATGAGAAATCATGTCCCTAGAAGTGATATTGAATAGCCAGCACTAAAAAAGTCCACCCCTTCTCTTTTTAAGTGTGACAGACACCATGCATGGCAATGTGTAGAATATTACACGTTAGGGTTCTGAGATGAAGAAAGGAGTGCAGCACTTAGATGCAGGAGGGCATCTAAATGTCCTGGGAGAGCTTTTGGACAATTTAAGAAGTGAGTTTGGACTGAGGATATGCATTTAAGACTCCCTCCTACTTGACACCTACTGCAAAGTGCATTTCTAATGTAGTATGAAATCCCAGCACTGGGAAAGTGCAGAACAACTGCTGTGGAGTAATGATACAGACACAAAACAGAGCCACTGGGCTAGTTCTGTCAAAAGCTGAGGGGTTCAATACAGAATATTGCATCTTTAAAACATCAAGCTGTGAGTCCAGCCTCTGGGTCTGTGATGTGATTCTCTGCATAACAGAGAGGAATATTTGCAGGTGTCAAACAGGATCAAGGAACTAAATGGGGAGTCAGTTAAATGCCTAGAGGAAAAACTGGCTTGAGAAATATGCAAAATGTGTTCAGAAGTATAAGAACATTACCTTAAGTTGCAAAAAAGCACTTACCTAAGATGAGATTTCATTATTCTGAGCTCTTAGGTCTCAATGTATGCTCCCTCTGTACACTCTAGACACAGCAAATTTCCTAAGCAGCTTTATAGTTAACACAAAGCTAATAGTAACATCTGTCAGTAACAGATCTGAGGTCAAGTCTTCTTCTTCTTCTTTAGGGTGTTTGAACTGATTGCATTTTAATATTAATTTTTTATTTATATAAGTGATAGCATCTTGATTCAGGAATGTGGCACAGGACTAAGGAACCTCCCTAGGGTTGTTTATAGACAGGCAGGGAGGATATTTCTCAGGAAAGTAGAAAAATTGCTAAAGTAGAAAGAAGTGAATTGGATTCCCACCTGCTAATGAGTTCTCAAACCACAGTGTTGGATGAAACAACACTATCATTTATCACAGGAAAAGCCAAGCTCAACAGAGTCAGCAGTGAGAAGGCACACAGGTTTGGAACCTTGGTAATCTTGCTGTGTGAATCTCAGTCATGTTTGAGGAAGAATTAATCATTTAGGTGAAAAAAACCACTGTTTCTGGGCATGAAAGGGAAAATACCTTTAGGTAAGTGGAAAGATTCACAGCATTTAACTTAAAGCAAGAGGATACCTATCTGCACAGAGGAATAAGGAATAAATGCATCCATCAGATCTCTGCTGTGACTGTAGCAGGGAAATGCAGCTATATTTAAGGGATTGCATAAGAAACTTGTAGGTACCCTTATCTCTTTGCTAGAAACTAGCTCCAGTGTAAAACCAGGCTTTGTTTGTAGCACATAGGTCAGATACACAAAAGGATTCTTCCATGTGAAAGAAAGATTCTCTTACCAGGGCATGAGCAGTGCATGACAGGATGCACAAGGAAAGCTATGAACGAAAGCTTTGGTGCCTTTAGATTTTAGATATATCAATGGATAAACAACTGACAAATAATATATTTCTGGGGAACTTGTATGTAAAAAATTGCTAAAATTAGAGCTATAGATATGAGAAAAATGTACTCTGTCATTGATCATGAATTCTGATACATTTGACTTGTAATGTGCATGGAAGAGTCAGGCTCCCACAACACAGGCTTTTAAGTCATTCTGCATGTACAGGGTGGTCTTTCTCCTGGAACACAGGACATTTGGTAGGTACCTAAAGCAGACAAAATATCAAGTACTGCTCCTACAAGGAAAAAAATCTGACAGGCAAACCGAAATAGATGCAGGTCTATCACAGAGCCATAAAATTAATAATCACCATCAGTTATGGATTTAAAAGATTTAATTCTTTTTCCAGAGCAAAATCATTGCAGCTGAAAGATCTGACAGAAAGTGTAGAATAGTAATTTCTGTGACTCATACTTCACATAATATCCATCTCCAACCAAGATGGGTGAGTCATAAGACAACTCAGGAAAAATTAATTATGACTCAAAAACTCAGATTAAAGCAAGATTTCCTTAAAAATCAGACCACAGAAATGTTTCTAACTTAGCATATCTACTTCCCATGGCTACAGAAGTACCTATCTGATGACTTCTCCAGTTCCCCAAAGTTTATACTTTTTTCCTCATTCTTGTTAGGTATGAAAATCCCAAAAGTAAGTTCCTTCCTTCCTTCCGCCTCTTCTTTCCTTCCTTCCTTCCTTCCTTCCTTCCTTCCTTCCTTCCTTCCTTCCTTCCTTCCTTCCTCTCCTTTCCTCTCTCTCTCTCCTAATCTATATTTCTTTTTTTTCTTCTTTTTTCATGCTCTATTTTTGTCTTCCCTCAAAAGTGTGTATGTGAGCAGCCCAGGAGCTGTATGTGTTACAGCTCAAACATAAAAGTCATGTGCATCTTCATAATATTTCCCAGATCTTTCTTTTCTCTTGTTGCAAGTGAAAGGTTTGTGTTTCAATAATCAATTTTAGAAGAATCAGATGAGCTACAAGAAATATATTGATTATACTAAATTGAATGATCTTGGATTACAACCTGTTGATACTTATTATTGCTATGAGCCTGAAGTTTGGCCAACACAACTGTACAGAAAGTCTGGAGCCTGAAGTCTCCATAGGACCTACCTAAACCCATTCCCCTTCCTACAAATTCATATTAGTTTGCTAATGACTGATTNCTTCCTTCCGCCACTTCCTTCCGCCACTTCCTTCCGCCACTTCCTTCCTTCCGCCACTTCCTTCCTTCCGCCACTTCCTTCCTTCCGCCACTTCCTTCCGCCACTTCCTTCCTTCCTTGCATCTTGGTTTATCACCAGCCTTGCTGTAGGACAAATTTCTCCTGTAATTGTTCAGAGGCTTGACAACCTTCTCTTGTCCTACTGAATATGTGGTTTGGGCACGCTTCCATGACATCTTCAGGCATAACCAGTCCTGTCACCCCCCTCCCGAGGAGCGACACAAGAACGACACGGAGCAGCTCTGGTGAAAGCAAACTAAAAAAACTCTTTATTAGAACATCTGACTCCATATATAGGTCTTTTTAAAATCCCAGTGTCATTGGAGGGCTATAGTGCCACCTCCTCAATGCCACTGGGTAACCCAACTGTCCATCAGGTTGCTCGTCCTCCATAAAGGAATGAAAAACAATAAGTTATTTACATAAAGTGCATGAGAAAGTTTGTGCAAAGAATGCAAATATCAGAAGGCTTAGTAAAACTTGAGAAAATCAGGGCGACACAATCCCAAGTAGTCTGAACACTGGGAACTGACTCACCACTTGGAGAGAGAGTGAGTTTTCATCTACAACCTAGAGAGGAAGTAGGAAGTGAGTCATTAAAAGAGAATCAAAGTGCAGTCCTGTTGATGGCACGTATCTATTCTACTAGATGTCACATATCTATATCTATCTACTAGGATTGAATTCCATATTAGGAGAATGGCTTTCCACTGCCTCTCAAGCAGGAAGATGATACTTCTGATTCAATAGTATAAGCCAAGCAATACTGAAGTCAGTGGAGGTTTCTCCAAACATTTCAGCAGGCTTTGGACGCAGTGATAACATGCATTACTGAGCTCAAGGGTAAAAATCTCTTCAGATCATAGACCAATTAAAAGAGTTTTAAATGTTTCTTTTCTACCATGCTGCTGGTTCCACATATGCCTCCAAAGAGTAAACAAGTCCATGTACAAATAGTGTGTTACATCATATATTTCAAACTAATTGACTGTTAATTACGTAGAATTTTTGCCTAGTTACTATGATTGTTATTTAATATTTTGCTGCTTCTCACTTAATTGAACTAAACACAAGACAATTTGTATTATGAAATATAAATATTACAACTTAGAAAAAAACCTCAAACTATCAGTCTGTTGGTTTTAGCTATATACGTCATGGTCACTGATGTATTAAAAAATAATAAACTTGTTAAAGCAGATACATAAGTTATTAAAAATACTAGCATTTACTTAAGTAATATTAACCACGAACCAAAAATTATTTAACAAGGTTGCCTATTAAATAACTAGTAAAAACATTAACTAGTAAAATACATCTTGGAAAATGTCCATTCTCTTCTGATTCAGTTTATGAAAAGGAAAATAAAAAGGCTAAATTCATCAAATAAATTATTCATCAACAGCTATTTGCTAAGCTTTGTTAATTAAGCAGTAGGTTAATTACAGAACAGAATTATATGTGAGGGGACAACTTGGGAATCCTGCTTGTGAGTTAAGTGTCCTGGGATTGAACTGAAGAAGTGTTTTCTCATTCTCTCATCAACTGAGAGATGCTGGTAATTATTCCATGTATTGAGCATTGTAAGAATTCAAAATCCAATAAAATACCAAGGAAAAGTCTTTCCACTAGATTTTTTTCTTTTTCAATTAGCAGTAGACTGGGAATCCATGTAGTACCTAATCACTATTCTTATTATCTGTTTTTAGTTTCCTTTAAGGAGCCATTTTTCTTCCCTAAATCAATTAGCAGTCACTTGACTGTTAATTGCACCCATAGGTAAATGTAGGTCATTCTAAATAAATGGGAAAACTGCTTAAAATACTGGATCAATGTTCACTTTTGAAATGCTTATCAAATCTCAATACACTGTGCACCTTTCAGGCTGTCAAGGCCAGAATTTTAGGCAAAATTCCCAAAGGGATGCAGACAATTACGAGTTCAAGAAGCTTAAAATATTTTTCAACCTCACTCACACTTTCTTATCTGCAGAAAGAAAAGTGAGCAGGTGAATATAATAGATTAAGGTATATATATCCTTCAGATAAGGGTTGCACCTCAAAAAAAAGATAGTTAAGAGGTTAATATCTGATATTGTTAGCAGAGTTTTTTAACAAAAACCTAACTCTGGCCTCCACTATCACATAAGCAGATGTATATGTACACTGTGTGCACAAGATTTAAAGAATATGTTCTTTCCATTATCTTTTTTTCAAATGAAACACATTTGTCCATTTTGACTCTTTAATCCTGCTAAACTGTTAAATAAGAAAAGGTATGCTTTTTTTTACTAGTGTGGTTAAGTCCAGTAACCAGAATACAGGCATAACCTACTGACAGTATTTTCTGTAAGCAATGATGACTTTATTAGTTTTGAATTCTTTCTATAAGAATTATGATAATTGTGTGGAATACTCAAAATATAAAAATACCAGTAAAAAATACGTCTCTTTTTTTTCTGGTTTAACTTCCCATTGGTGAATTACATGGGAATTGACTTTGTCCTCTGATCAGCTAGTGCATACACACTTTTCTTTGCTGCTACTCCTAGCTACATATCCCCAGATTACATGAGAAATTACTTTTATTAGCCTTGAAACTCGTGTTATTGAACTTTGACCTGACAAAGTTTTCCTGCTTCTGCTATTACAACCATTGCAGTTACCTGGTTAATCTGTATAAATATCCTGATTTTTCATGCTATGGATGATGCTTCTCAAATCTTCTCAAATCAGTACTAAAAATGTCACCAATGTTCTTATCTTTTTTGCTTCTCTCTTAGAAGAAAATATTAAATCAGGCTATTTTCAGAACTGAGACTTGAGGAATGCTATGACTAAACTACTCTCTGCTGCCATACTTCTGTACAAAGACATGCAAAATCACATTTTTCTGAGTAATACACCTTTTTTTTTACAAAAGTATTATTCAACACCATTGATACACTTCTTGCTAAGGTACTCTACACCAATTCTGAACTTGAATGCAGGGCTAAGATAACACCAAATGTTGCAGCAGGATTCTATCAGCATCTACATACATGGGGCACTCTTATTGTTACTTCCAGTTACTTACTGAACTTCCAGTTCACAGTCTGTAGTCAGAAATAGTCTTTTCTCACCTGGAGTTCCCAGTCAGTATTATTTACTGAATGATGAGCTCAGAAGCTTGTTTGGTTCAGTAACAGATGAAAGCAGAAAGCCGAATTCCTTCCAGCACTGTTTGGTACAGTGCTACTCTGAGTGCTCACTCAAAATAGAATGGAATCTTGTCAAAAATGTTTATGAGCAGTGCTGCCATGGATGAATGAATGCAATGACAATTGTAATGAGAATAGATGTCGATATTTACATGCATTGAAAATAAATGTAATTGATCAGAAAAGATTTTATATTGTAGTCATTAATCTTAATTTAAAGATAATTAAAGGATTCTGAAATCCCAGGCAACAGCCACAAGACCTTTATTAATTAAGCTCATGAGTATCCCTCATGCATATTGAGTGATAACCTTCTCTTTGACTTCATTTTGTCTCAGGCCAACAGTGGCTTAAACTTGACATTGCACTGCATGCTTAAACTACACAAAAGAAAACCCAAACTAACTGCTATGAGGTTTAGAATGGCTCTGCACACAGATTTTTTTTTTCTTTATTGGTTGAAAAAACTATTATTCTGGTCTTCTGGAAAATGAAATGAAACCATTACTCATTTCACAGATGTCAGGGAGCTTCAATAATTCCTGCTCAGGACTGATACAAGTGGATTTGGATCATTCACCTCAACTCTTCTGTTAATTTCTCAGCTGCTTGGTCTGTTCAAGTATCACTTTGATTCTCTGCAAATATTTAGATGTTAGATCTCCTCTGATATGCCTCAAATTGGTAGTGCATACCATTAGCTTCTTTCTCTACTGCCAAATATTTGAAAAGTGTTTTCCTTTTGTAACCCTTCACATCTGTTTCTTGATGCAATAACATTTTATTTCAAGAAATGAGGGAATAGAAGAGAAAGAGAAGCTGCATATTTCAGAGATTTACCTTTTAGAAGAGGCCACTTGAACACCTCCAACAAAAAGAGGGATATGAGCTATATAATACATGACTTTTTCATTAATTGCGTTTACTCTTTCTGTTACTACTGGAGTATACACAGTGGTCAGATAGATGAGCTTTAATGAAATGAAGTAGTGAGATCAGTATTATACCTTCATGAAAGTACAAAAGGTGTAAAGAAAACAGTGTAGAAAGATGCTCCTGGGTCAACCACAGGATCATTTTTGACTCCCTTTAATATAGATCCTTTGGATTCTTTGACTCATCTGAATTGAGGCCAATGGATTGGTAGTTCAGAACTAGAGCTCTTGGTCTCTACTGGTCAGGATTTCCACGGATGTGCTCTGATTCCAGTCAAGTGTGGCAGCATCTGCTCATACTTTTTGATCTGCAGTTCTGGCATGTGTTAAACAAAAGCCTAAGCAATCCTTGCTTCAGTAGTGCCTCAGTCCTTTTTCTGCTGTGAGCACCTTTTGTATCATCACTTAGAAATTCAAAGTGATTCTTTCTTCTGGAAAACTTCCTTGGCTGGAAGTTACTTGGTAGAAAACACTTTTCATTCATATAAATTCTATAAATGTGATACTGATGAAAACTATGTTGGGAAAAATTAAAAACAAGTTCTGACACATTTTCTCCGCTAGTCCATAGACTACATCAGCTGTACATTCTAGAATTACTTAACTTCCAAAATGTTATTATAATAGATTGGTTTGTAAGATCATTCAAAAGTGATGAGAAAACCAAGCAGCACTGGCAGCTCTAGTCATGCCCTGGTTGAATCTGTCACTTACAACTCAGTATTCAATGCAGTTTGGATCAGCTGCTTGTTTTGTAGTGTTCATATGTTCTGTATAACCAGGCCTCCTCTGAATCTGCACACACAGACTCTCTTACCGTCTGTTTCTGATCTTCTGGCCTGGAAGTCCAGTTTTGTTGCTCCAGCTTGTTTTATCCTGTGTTTCACCTTATTGGGAAGGCAATGAAAGGGGACAAACTACTATGCAGTTATTAGATAGCAATCAAATTTTAATTGAAAAAAGAACATTTTACTTAAAGTATATATTTGACTCGAAGCTTTGTGGGTCACAGATTTTTCTCAGTTTCCCAGTCGTTCGAGCCTCACAATTTCTCTTTCTTGTGAGCTGCTAAAGTTATCTGCCATGAGTAGATGAATTTTGCTTCTTATGCTCTTCAACAATGAGTTTGAAGAAACCTTAATTTTTTATTCAGAATTAGACATCAAATAATAATATTGTCATTTCCTCACTTTTTTCCAGAACGAACAATGCAAAGAATTTAAAGAAAAATTATAATTAAAAAAAATACACATTTTTGTACTGTAAGTTCCTGATTTTTAATTTTATTCAACTCTATGAATTAGAAATTTAAATCTTGACAATTTTGATACCAAAAAAAATATATGCATTTATGCAACATTAAAAAAACGAGAAAATGCTAGCATCCATTGAGGTTGCTGATGTCAGTGAAGTAATACTGAAAAAAATTGTGTTTACTGTTTAATGGTGAGTATTGAGTTTAATTTATTGTCCTCATTCTAGCTATTCCCCTCACTGATTTAAAGGAAATCGGGATTGAGAAAGCTCAACTGTGAAGTCCTTGCACTTTTCAGGTCTTCAGTGAGAACAGGGCTGTTGTACAAGAGCAAATTTTATGTTCTGTTTGCAGCTAATTGTTCCAAAAACTAGACACATAGCTACATATCAATTGTATTCCAACTTTTTTCTAGATTGCTACTACATGACTAGTAGCTACTACATAAATACATATATACATGCATATATACGTAGAAATATTTTTTTACTGTGTGAGTATCTATGCATATGCATCTCTGTGAGTAAATATTTATTACTCTTCTTAGTAGTACATACAGGGTCCAGCTCTGGAAAACTGACTGTATTCCCTTCTCACACAAGCATTACTGACAGAATTGTCAATTATTTCCAACATGGAATCTTAATTGCCAATATGTGAGCTGGAAAGAACCCAGGTTTATTAGCAGAATCCAGGTTCAGTTTGCATATAATTTACTAGCAAAGGAGCTACATCACTGTAGCACAGACTGTCATTCTGAAAGCTCTGTAGTTATTTCTTCTGGTCTCTTCCCTCCTAGTTGTGCTGACCATCATGCAGAACAATTTTTAATCCCACTGTTACAGCATTTTCCCTGTCAAACCATGAGGAGACTATTAACACCTCTCCGCTGGAAGCACATAAAATAATCATGGGAGCTGTTTATGTTAATTCAGACTAACCCAGGCCTCTTTTTTGTTTTGGAATAATTACTAGTTCAAAATATCAGCATGTGTTAAGAGATCAGGATTAATTTGTAAGAGCTGAATGACAATATTTCCAATGGCTTATTAAACACTAATTAGATTTAAAATGGTGTGACTCTACACACACTTTTGTGCATCAAGAAGTTTAAACATCTGTTTTATAAGTAATGCAGGTTGTAAGATTACAAAGTTTAATATCACTAGGGGATATCTTATTATATTTGATAACAAGTGACACATTCAATTCTGTATTTTTTCAGAACTGGAATTAAAGACTTCGTTTGTTTTCGTTTGTTTTCGTTTGTTTCTAAGCTGAAGAGTCAGTTTGAACAATATGGGGCTCCACTCATCTATCTGCACTTTAAACCATATAACTAACAGGATTTCATTAAATGTCTGCCTGGGAACTAGGACAAGTTAGAGTTCCCCAGTAAAGTGTGAGACAAAAATGTGTAATGCAAGAGAAAAATAATTATTTTAATATTAAAAACTCTGTGATTAAAATTTGAGTCATTTATTCCTGTGTCAGTAGTGCAAGTCAATAAAAAATAAATGGATATAGGAGAAACAGAGAAATGAAAACAGAGTTAAAAAATAATTCTAGTAAATCTGCTGGAATACACAGCATTAATTGAAAGCAATAAACTTGAATAATACCAACTGCAAATCTCAGTGTGTAGCACCTGAAAAGGTTATCTGTTAGCTTAGCACTAGAGCATACACTATATTATGCCTGAGTTCAAGTCAAAGATAACACCAAAGACATTGCACAGTGCAGTATGTTCTAGACTGACATTGCAGGGCAGCCCTAGTTAACTGCAGATGCAATGAAAAGTCGAGCAAACAAGAAGCTTCTGAAAGTATACATATTTGCTTAACTCCTTTACAAGGTTGTTCAAACCCAAAAATATTGTCTCCGCAACAGCAAATATATGCTCATGACCAGAACACTGACCCTTTCTTCACAGCTCATGTGAATTTAGCAGACTGGGTGCAAGGTCCAGCTTCTATTTGTGTCTCACTCCCTTGGGTTATTTGGAAAGGCAGAACTATATTCTAGCCTGGCTTTGTTGATAAAATCAGATGTGAAACTTTCAGTTTAAAAAAAAATAATGAGGGTTTTGACATTTCTGCAGGACCAGGGCTTACACCAATCTTACCTGAACTACCTCTCCCATATCACAGGTTTTGTTCAATGTTTAATCTATATATTTCAGTTCCTGGTATGCACTTTTGTTTTTCCACGTTTCTCAGTTTTCCTTTTTATTTTTTTTTTAATGTAACTTGGTAAACACATCAGCCACTTCTTGCAGAAATCTGGGATACTATAGCTGTCTGATGATGAGAAATCTGCTTAGAGGCTCTCTTCCAAATATCAGCCTTGAAAAGCAGATTGACATTAATTTACAATGTTACACTTATCAAATGGAAGTTCACTCTGTACACTGTTCTAAGTGCACATTTCCTCCCACATCTGAATATAGAATGACTGGAGATTTGAAAGTATATTATCCTGAGAGTGCTATTTTTGGGGTAAAAAGAACATACTTCTGCCGTTAATCTGCTGTGTAAGTATATGTTGTTTGAGTTAATTATACTTGCATTTTTTTTTTCTTATAGCCTCTACTTGCTGATAGTCACCGAGATTAACAAGCAACACGTCTGCCCAAGCCTTTATTTGGTCTGACATTCACTGATGCATCACCCAGCATTTTCTGCTTGAACTTTTAGGATTTAATTTTAGATTTATTTAGGTTAATGTGAGCTTTGTCATTATATTTCCTAAGTCAAGACTTTGCCCTTAAAGATTTCAGCAATGTACAAAGCTAAGGGGTAAATCATGGGACAGTGTGAACGAAATCTTGGTTCTGCTGAAGTGTGTTGGCATTTTGCCTCTGAGCTCAAGAGAGACAACAGAATATATTTTATAAACAAAAATTGTCTGCAATTCTGCATTTTAATATGGCATGCTAAAAGTGTAGAATTTACACATATTTAAATAAAACTTTGCATTTCATTCAGAATGTAGTGTTTTTTTCTCAAACTCAGCTGCATCCAACAAAAAAATTCCTGTAAGGACTTAAGTGGCATTTAAGATTTAAATTGTCCTATCAATTTATACAATTATGGTTTTATTATAACATCACACTGGATATAAATCACCTGAGTTTTAATAATCTGTGTGATTTAGTTCCCTTACTCCACTGTCATATCATCCAATGTGTATTCTATGATATCTGGTAGGTAGCTGTCTTCACTGGAGCTTGACTAACTTAGCAAGAGTCGTAGAAGTATGGTGTCACACTCTAATTGGTTCTCTCTGGCTCCATAATTGTTCTTGCCAGATATGTGGGGTACAGGACCCCACCAAGGCCCACCCTAAATCTGGATGTGATATAAGTCAGCATTACATATGTGTTTAGCATATGTGTTTAGCTATGTTCACATAGAACATTGTTTCTATGTTCTATGTGAACATAGAATTCAGGGTGTTTAGGGCCCTCAGGGTGTCTTGTAGTATCTGATCACTTATTGAGTCAGACTGACACATGGAGATGATAAGAGAAATTTTAGCCATCTAGAAAAGTTTTGACTCAATTCAAAGCTGTTAAAAAGAGTTCAGATGGACTTCATCCGATGTTATGTGACTCTTGGACTGTTGGATCCATATGCTGCCATGTATCCTAAATACAGATTTATCACTTTTTCAAGCCATTGTCACAGACTACCTTGGAGAGGTAGTGCTGTTTTCCATCAAAGTTGTTCAGGTGTATGCTTCAGTTTTTGACTACTTTAAATTTTTATTTCTAATTTTTCTAGATGTCCTTAGGATTAAAACATATTTGCTTCCATTTTCCTTCCATTAATACTACAGAACATTTTGACTGCCAAATTGTTCATTTCTATTACACAACTTGCTCTAAATATTTAATCACAAGTATTCAATGTGTGAGTTTATGGGATATTCAGTTTAAATAAATAATTTTCTGTGACATTACCAGAAAAAAATAAATTAATTACCAAGAGCTGCTAATAAAATGTGCGCAGTAATATCAGTAAAATGGATCTGAAAAAAATTCAAAAATTCATAGGTAGAGAAAAAATCTTGTTCTTTATTCCTTAAAGTATAATTTCATAATGTTTCAAAGCATGTTATACTATAACTTCCTACCTTTTCTATTAAGTAGCTTAAATTTTTGTGAAATAATTTATAAAATTATAAATAAATTTATATATATTTAGTATATATTAGTATATATATATAGTATTTAGTATATATTTAGTATATTTACTTTTACCCCCTCTAATATTATATGTATAGAATTCCTATTTGTTAGAATATATTTATATTCTAATATATATTATATTATATGTATATATATATTAT